>SNQJ01S0071264.1:0-16280 GCA_010110895.2 Picea sitchensis | reverse complement strand
ATTGTTTATATCCAACTGTCCATACTATTGTATCTAACGTATTTTTTGTAGGTCGTGTTTTATTAATGGATATATGTTCATAGATATCTAACTGTGAAACCATAGATTTCTTTCCCTATTTTATAAACTGTAGATTACTTCACAGATTGGTTATTTAGGCAGTGTTTATAACAACTACGTCTACTTCATTAAGTTGCAAATTTCGATTACTTTCTGTAGATTTTCACAAATTGCTAACTCTATTTCTAGCATCAGAGTGATAGGATAAGAGCTGATTCCAAATCTCTTTTGCACACATATTATAGACTGTATTAATTCTAAGAATATGCATTGATATCTTTATAATGGCAAAGCTCTCCCTAGATTGTCTTATTCATACTCTTCATATCTCAGTATAAATTAGCATCGAGTTGATTCCAGTTGAATTATCGGTAGTGTTAAGGTTCCATCGTGAAAGAATCCTCCACCCTAGACATAACCATTACATTTAAATGTCACCGTGATGATGTTTATTTTTAGTAAGTGATATTAGTGCAATCATAGGGTTTATTTCCTGTAAGATAAGAGTAATTGTGAGTTTTTGACGAGATGCTTTAAGAATAGAGTTCATTTCGAAGAATTTCTTTTGAAAGAAAACTTGTGGTTATTCAGGGATTGCTTTCTTATTCCAGAGTTGCTTGGTTAGAGTAATAAAATCACTGTTCATAGTTATAGATTGCTTTTATAGAGTTTTTCATTTATATTTATAAGATCATTGTTTATAGTTAAAGATTGATCTGTACATTTAAAATAAGGTATATTGTTCAACTAGACTTGAGCTTGTCTATAATCCTTTAAATCATCTTCTAAGATAGAATTGTAGACTGAAAATGGAATGTTGATCCTTAGGGTAAACCATTCTCTTGGATAGTTAATATTTTTGTTAGTTTTCCTTTCTTCCTTGACTCATATTGTGTCAAAAATCTAAGTCTACATACCATGGTCGATAATTTAATTGAGGTAAATTAGGACATATAGTTTACCCATCATAAAGTTTCTCACTTATACACTTCTATTGATCATTTTTTAATAGTAATATTATTTTCTCATCCAATTGATATCTTGCAAATATTTGAATTTTTATTCCATGGGCGTATTTGTTATGAATTTTAATGGATTATGTTGTTGTATGTGCTAACATTATATATTATCAACATATGCTTGTGTATCTTGGTTGTTGAGGACAAGTTGTAGGTATAAAACTTTGGGTCACATGGCTAGCGGTGGTCTTCATTGAATGTTCGAACGAGGTAGGCTCTTTATATTGTCTTGTTAGAATTTTCATTTATATAGCATACATGGGATTATAGTTGATTTCTGCAGTCATTCTGTCAATTGTGGTTTACCCCATTCCATAGAGTGATTTCCCTCGTAACATCAACCTTCCGATCACATACCTCGACAATGACACTGGAGATTTATCATTGCTACCATTCACACTCTTCATTATCGGAGTTCTCCATTGGAGTACATATACTCTTGACATCACAATCGACTCTGATAACCCTCACCTGATGAACAGTTGGGATTTCATTCCACTCACTACTCGATTGACAACATTCATTCATTCTTAGAGTTGATGGTCTTACGGATACAGTACCCACATTACATAGATTTATGTCTATTTATTTGTTAGTGAATGTTATTTCACTGCCTCAGATCAAATCATTGTCTTCTTATTTCGCATAGCAATATTGTTCGTAGTTGAATTATGAGGCGAATTATGCAATCTAGTTTGAAGTTAAGCCCATTTTCATTCCAAGAAATAAACATCGGTAACACTGGCTTATTACTTTGCAAAGTTTCGCAATATTAAACCTTGAGCTTATTACCAGAGTGAAACTCCCTCGAATCATAGATTTATTCCCTAAGTGGATGGCTAGTTCTTTTTGTGTAATAATATTCGAGTTGCAACTTTGGATGGTTGGTGTTAACACACTCAATGGTCTCTGTTAGCGCTCAAAATGTACTGGTAAATTTTAGCGCCTTCATCCAATTTAGGCTAGATTTTCCATTCTGCTGATCTTTAGCGAGTGTCACGATTTCCAAAGTTTCCATTAAATTTTTGACAAGCTCCCATTGATTTCTTTTGTCCATATACTTGTATGACTTTTCTTTCTGACCTGCATTCCAAAAGACCTATTATTAGAGCCTAAAACCCTAGTTTTATGCCTCTTTAGATTTGCAATTAAAAAATATTATTTTTGTTATTTTAACCAAAAATATGGTGTGTTCTTTAAGTGTCTTAAATTTATCCAAAGTCAAGTTTATCAACAAAGTTAGTGCATATGCCAAACTCCACCAACACAAACTGAGTCATAAGCCCAGTGCAAGTGCCAAACCTTCCTATTTTCCACATATCTCATCGAATACCATATGAAAGTATTGGAAAATATTAACATTTGATAATGTTAACTCCTGACACATGTGGGATTTGGATACTAAACAAATATAAAAAAGAAAGCACAAAACGCAGATAGTTGATAGGTGCCCGAGATTGCAGGTGCCAAGAGATTGTGCAAATGTCATTTTTGGATATCCAGTTGCTTGCAGAGTTTAAGGTGTATCATGCCGAGATTGTGCAGGTGTCGAAGACAATGAGATTACATGATATCTCAGATGCTAGGTGTGAGAGAGCATGATGTAAATCTCATTGTTATGGTCACAGGGGAAATACCAAAGTACAATGGAACCTAAGAAATATATACAACAAGATTATCGAGATGCGCCTCGGGTCTTTAACACATAAATCAAATTGTAACGTTTGTCTCTGAAATCCAACCACAAATACACAGTTGTTACTCATACGCCCAACAAATCAATAGTGCAAAGTCTCAGGCTTGCATAAGGGCAGAGATATTATGATCTAAAGCTTCATAGTTTGAAGATATTTCATTTGAAAGAAGCAGGGAGGTTTCTTATTTATCTTTCACTGCTAATGGTGGGTGAGGGAAGTCAAATATCATGGAAAGGTAGCCAATGAGCACATCTTCCAGGTTCTTCCAATGACAAATTCATGATTCCTTCGACTCTGGAGAAGGTTAATCACCATGATTGAAATGCTATCAAGAACTTCCTTGAACGAATGGCTTTCAAGTTTTGATAATATTAGATCGACCATTTTCATGGGAGGCACTATTTTAACATTTCTTTTTCATGATGTTTGGGAATAGGTTTCAAAGTTTCTGGACATCAGTTGTAGAAATGATAAATCCATCAAAGTGTTTTGTTTTAAACACGTTGATTGTTTGCGTGAGAATATTATTATGCCTGGCATCAAAGTTTACAAGGGTTTAGTCCCATTGATAGGATCAAACAATGAATCTTGGTGCTAGAGTCTAGATAGATTAGCCTCAATATCTGCCGAGTATTACAAACAGGGTGCAAGATTTGCTAAATGACGAACTATTTTCGGCATACCAAACGAGCCATCTGACTTAGCTGTCAAGGAAGCTACCTGGGGAATTGAATGTTATATTTCCCTTTATCGGGACAATGGCCTTGTGCCCATTGTGGAGCCAAAGATTCTACTGAATGGAGACCATTCCATTGATAGAACCCTTGAAGTGGCAGAGATAGTCTGGACTGAGGTTTTCTTCTACTTGGCAGAGAACAATGTGTTGTTCGAGGGTATTTTGTTAAATCCCAGTATGCCAAATCCTCGGTGATGAACATAAGGAGAAAGCAACCCCACAACAAGTTGCAGATCAAACTCTTAAAATGATCAAGAGGAGGGTGTCACCAGTTTTTCCTGGAATTATGTTCTTGTCTGGAGGACAGTCCGAGGTTGAGGAAACTTTGAATAAAAGTTGGTTTCGAAGGAATGCCATTTGAACCTTGCCTCATCTTACAAAGACAATGGTTTTTCTAGGATTTTTGGTTTTATCACTTTTGACAGTGAGAAGGTTTTAGAAGAGATTGAGAATCAATAGGGCAAGTGTATCTTCACAGTTTGATACAAAGTTTGAGAGATTTGATAGAGACTCGAAAGTTGTTTAAGAATCCAACTTGTAAGAGCAGATGAATGATGTCTTTAACAACAAATGGAAACCAATGACAAATGGAAGAGGCACATGGCAGACAGTTAATTAGTCAAAGATCAACTCAGATTCAAGGATACAAGTGGTAGGGAACAATAGAAGACCTACAAGTAAAGATTAATTGTATGTAGCAAAAAAACACCATGTCAGAACAAAGGAAATTCATTTTTGTTGTTTTTAAGACTTTTTTAAGACCTTCACTTTCAGTATCTTAGACCAGTTCCAAAAGGCGTTGTTAGTTGCCGAAACCTCTGCTTTCGACAACTAACCCTACTCTATTTCAGGCCTGTAAGATGCCGAAAGCACAAGCACTGGTAGAATAGTCATATTGTTTCCCAGATAATTGATTTTTGTTTCCATATCACATGGGAGTGGTTTCTTATGAAAAATAAAAATTAAGGGAATACTAATCATCATCCTTTTCCAGTTTTTGAGGCAAACAACAAGGCAATAAGACCAAATGGCCTTTCTATTTTTGGTCAAGAATTTCTCAACTGTCACAAAAGGATGCCGATCTGTTTTTGTCATCATTTCACAAGTTATTGAAGATTATGAAGATTATGAAGATCATTGCAGCTGTCAAATATTGTTGAAGACTTAGTGATAAGGGTTTGACCTTTAAATTAGGTCTTTATTCTACACATCATAGCAATTTGATTTTGTTCAATTTTTAGAATATCAGATCCAGTTTTATAGGATCTTGAACTGTTTTGTAAAGGCTATAAAGCCTAGTGATTTGAAGGACTAGGGGTTCGAGTCTAGAGACTAGACCATGTTGATATTGTACTGAGACCTCTTACATATAATACAGATCACAAGTTCCTTTCACTGTTTATGTTAGATTATCATCTTCTCTTTTTTTATGTGCTTGACTGATTACTATTGTCTAAATTTATCTAGTTGCAAATGACTATCATCTCATTGGTCAACTCATAAAAACTAATTTAATAAGTAATCTGTGCTATATTTATTCATCCCATCACACATCTAATCTAGTTAATAGATATAGACTTTATTCACCCACCACTCAGTTACTCATCTGATTATATAGTTTTGAAAGCATTGTTTCATATGATTATATTACTAAGTGTCTTAAGTGTGAGCGAGTAGTTTATGTGTCCCATTTGATCCAACCTACAAATAAAACCAAAACATATTTTAAGCTACCAAGCTTCTTCTACCTACAACCTGAGAAGGAATCTTGGAGTGATAACAAATTGGCGTCGTTGTTGGGGAAAGGAGATTGAAGCAAGCTTCCCTGGGAGATGACGTACGGTCCAGATTTGATGATAGACAAAGACTGGGCATCATTTGGTTGTGATCATTGATATAGTGACTCCATGAAGGACAAATTCAGTGGCGACTCCATTGTTCAGATATTCGTGGGTGACTCCATTGGTATGAAATGAACCAAATCTTAGCTAAGAGGTATGCTTTCTGGGATTTTTCAAAGATCATAGGTTTCCCTAATCTAGTTCTTATTAGAGATGAATGGGAAGGCAACCTTCCTAGATTTAGAGGAGAAGATTGGGAAATACTAGCTAAACATTTGTTGGATTTTCATGATTACATTCATCGATTGCAAGTTGTGCATGAGGATGTTCAGATCAATCTCTTTGGGTTTTCATTAGAGGGAATTGCTTGTGATTGGTACCGGTCTCTTGCTATTGCTAGTATCATCTCTTTGGCAATTTTTCATGTTTCCTTTCATTTGTTTTGCAAAGGAATATGTTTAGTTGACCTTCTATATCCCGAATGTTGTCATGAATTTAATTTATTGAATAAAGATTCAAAAAATCATGAAGTTTTTGCTGCAGAAGAAGATATATCTCATTATGATCAAGGGATTGGTGATTTAAATTATGATAACCGTAGTGATGCTTTTGACATTGTATTAAATGCATATATTAAAGATAGTTTTCATGAAGATCTGATTATTTCTTTTGAAAACTCAAAAGATGATAAGCAAATTTATGGATCAACATGTAACAATATTGAATCTGCAGCAGATACTAAGGGTAGCTCTCAACTTCCAAATTTGCATACAAAGGGAGATTGCAAAAGATATGAGGAGGAAGATGATGAGATGAAAAGTCAAGATCAACAGTTCATCATGCATGTTTCTCTGATAGAGGTTGAGCAATCCATATTCAACATTAAGATCAGTGAAGGAGAAAAGAAGCAACATTTCTTTCAGTTGGAATAATATCATGACGAGGTATTTCTTTGTGTCTTTCATGACCCTATTGCCGATTTTATGGAATCCATGAGCAACATAAATGCCAAAATATTCTTGTTAGATGAAAGATGGTTCTATCATCTATGCAAAACATATTTCTGTTGGCTATGGATTCTTTTATTTTTTGGGTCAAGATCAAGCATGATGTCAGTAAATCAGTTTCTTACATGGATTCATTGGAAGAATGAGTTTACTTGATTAAGAATCAGTACAATTGGTTAGAGTAGGAATAGGATGGACAATAATATCTTCATATGAGTAGATAGATTATGTTCAGTTGTTGATTTCTTAAATAAGCAAAGATGGATACAGGCAAGCTACAGGTTTTCAGAAGATTAGTTTCACAGGCCAGATGACTCCATATACCAATGGTAAAGGTGACTGAAACTACTAGGTTCTTGGAGCCTTGCAAGGAGGTCTCCATCCCAGTTGGAGCCATATGTTAGGGCTCAAAATGTATTGGTAAATTTTAGCGCCTTCATCCAATCTAGGCTAGATTTTCCATTCTGTCGATATTTAGCTAGTGTCACGATTTCCAAAGTTTCCATTAAAGTTTTGACAATATCCCATTGATTTCTTTTTCCCAGAGACTCCTATGAATCTGCCTTCTGACCTGTATTCCAAAAGCCCTGTTATTAGACCCTAAAACGCTAGTTTTATGCCTTTTTAGATTTGCAAATAAAAAAAATATATTTTTATTTTTGTTATTTTAACCAAAACTATGGTGTGTTCTTTAAGTGTCCTAAATTTATCCAAAGTCAAGTTTATCAACCAAGTTAGTGAATATACCAAAGTCCACCAACACAAACTGAGCCACAAGCCCACCGAAAGTGCCAAGCCTTCCTATTTTCCACATATCTCATCGAATACCATATGAAAGTATTGGAAAATATTAAAATTTGATAATGTTAACTTCTGACACATGTGGGATTTAGCTATCAAGCAAATATAGAAAACAAAACACAAAACATAGACAACTAACAGGTGCCCGAGATTGCAGGTGCCAAGAGATTGTGCAAATGTCATTTTTGGATATCCAGTTGTTTGTAGAGTTTAAGGTGTATCATGTCGAGATTGTACAGGTGTCAGAGACAATGCGATTACATGACAGCCCAGATGCTAGGTGTGAGAGCGCAGGAAGTAAATCTCATTGTTATGGTCGCAGGGGAACTATAAAAGTACAATGGAACCTAAGAAATACATACAACAAGCTTATTGAGATGCGCCTCGGGTCTTTAACACATAAATAAAATTGTAACTTTTGTCTCTGAAATCCAACCACAAATACATAGTTGTTACTCATATGCCCAACAAATCGATAGTGCAAAGTCTCGGGCTTGCATAAGGGCAGAGATATTATGATACAAAACTTTACGATTTGAAGGTCTTTCATTTCAAAGAAGCAGGGAGGTTTTTTCTTTATCTTTCACTGCTAATGGTGGGTGAGGGCAGTCAAATATCATGTCAAGGTAGCCAATGAGCACATCTTACAAGTTTTGGCAATGAAAAATTCATGATGCCTTCGACTATGGAGAAGGTTAATCACCATGATCGAAATGCTATCAAGCACTTCCCTGAAGGAATGGATTTCGAGTTTTGATAATATTAGATCGACCATTTTCATGGGAGACACAATTTTAACATTTCTTTTTCCTGGTGATTGGGAATAGGTTTCAAAGTTTTTGGACATCAGTTGTAGAAATGATAAATCCATCAAAGTGTTTTGTTTTAAATACGTTGATTTTTTGTGCGAGAAAAATATTATGCCTGGAATCAAAGTTGACAAGGGTTTAGTCCCATTGTCAGGATCAAACAATGAATCTTGGTGCTAGAGTCTAGATGGATTAGCCTCAAGATTTGGGATCAAACAATGAATCTTGGTGCTAGAGTCTAGATGGATTAGCCTCAAGATTTGTCGAGTATTACAAATAGGGTGCAATATTTGCTAAATGACGAACTATTGTTGGCATACCAAATGGGCCATCTGACTTAGCTGTCAAGGAAGATACCTGGGGAATTGAATGTTATATTTCCCTTTATCGGGATAATGGCCTTGTGCCCATTATGGAACCAAAGATTCTACTGGATGGAGACCATTCCTATTGATAGAACCCTTGAAGTGGCAGAGAAAGTCTGGACTGAGGTTTTCTTCTACTTGGCAGAGAACAATGTGTTGTTTGAGGGTATTTTGTTAAAGCCCAGTATGTTGACTCTTGGTAATGAACACAAGGAGAAAGAAACCCCACAACAGGTTGCAGATCACACTCTTAAAATGATCAAGTGGAGGGTGGCACCAACTGTTCCTGGAATTATGTTCTTGTTTGGAGGACAATCCGAGGTTGAGGCAACTTTGAATAAAATTTGGTTTCGAAGGAATGCCATTCGAGCCTTGCCTCAACTTACAAAGATAATGGTTTTTCTAAGAGTTTTGGTTTTATCAATTTTGACAGTGAGAAGGTTTTAGAAGAGATTGAGAAGCAATAGGGCAAGTGTATCTTGACACTTTGATACAAAGTTTGAGATCTTTGACATAGACTTGAAAGTTGTTTGAGAATCCAACTTGTAAGAGAAGATGAATGATGTATTTAACAACAAATGACAACCAATGAAAAATGGCAGAGGTAGCTAGAAGATAGTTAATCAATCAAAGATCAACTCAGATTCAAGGATACAAGTGGCAGGGAACAATAGAAGACCTACAGGAAAAGATTGATTGTATGGAGCAAAAGAACACCATCCCAGAACAAAGGAAATTCATTTTTGCAGTTTTTAACTCTTTTTGAAGACCTGTACTTTTAGTAGCTTAGACCAGTTCCAAAAGGTGTTGTTAGTTGCCGAAATCTCTGCTTTCGGCAGCTAACCCTACTCTGTTTCAGCCCTGTAAGATGCCGAAAGAACAGGCACTTGAAAAATAGTCATCTTTTTGCCCAGATCACTGATTTTTGTTTCTAGATCACGTGGGAGTGGTTTCTTATGAAAGATAACAATTAAGGGAATACTAATCATCATCCTTTTCTAGTTTTTGAGGCAAATAACAAGGCAAGAAGACCAAATGGCCTTTCTATTTTTGGTCAAGAATTGCTCAGCTGTCAAAAAAGGATGTCGATATGTTCTTGTCATCATTTCACAAGTTATTGAAGATTATGAAGATAATTGCAGATGTCGAAGATTGTTGAAGACTTAGTGATAAGGGTTTGACCTTTAAATTAGGTCTTTATTCTACACATTATAGCAATTTGATTTTGTTCAATTTTTTGAATATCAGATCGAGTTTTATAGGATCTTGTACTATTTTGTAAAGGCTATAAAGCCTAGTGATTTGAAGGACTGGGGGTTTGAGTCTAGAGACTAGACCATGCTGATATTGTACTGAGACCTTTTACATATAATACAGATCACAAGTTCCTTTCACTGTTTATGTTATATTATCATCTTCTCTATTTTTCTGTGCTTGACTGATTACTGTTGCCTAAATTTATCTAGTTGCAAATGACTGTCATCTCATTGGTCAACTCATAAACACTGATTTAATAAGTAATATGTGCTATATTTATTCATCCCATCACACATCTGATCTAGTTGATATATATAAACTTTCTTCACCCACCACTCAATTACTCATTTGATTATACACTTTTGAAAGTATTGTCTCGTCTGATTATATTACTAAGTGTCTTACGTGTGAGCCAGTAGTTTATGTGTCCCATTTGATCCAACCTACATAGAAAACCAAAACAAATTTTAAGTTACCAGGCTTCTTCGACCTACAACCTGAGAAGGACTTCTGGAGTGATAACAGTCTCCTTCAGACTCTTAACAAATTTTAATTGTGACCATTGATCATTATTGAAAGGATTATCTAGATATTTCTTATGGAAAATGAAGATATGGGAGAAAATTATTCGATATCCCTTGTCTATACAGTGAAACTCCATAAGACTTATGAACACCGAATAATCATATCTGAATGCACGTCATCACCCCTTTTTTTTCCAACTTTAACCTTCAACACAAAAATAAAAGAAGGAATATTATTACATTCTTTTCTTCGATCCCTTTTCATTGGTGCATTGGAGAAGACTAAGAAACAAATCCTTCGATGGATGATATAGATTTCTCCATATCCGTTGAAAGACTATATCTCACTCTCGATGTCAATATGTTGGGATAGGAATTGAACTAGAGATAGGAATATTCTGATGGGAAGCTCCGAAAGCATACTCTACTATTTTGGGGGTTCGATGGATAATTAATCAGAACCATTGTTATGTTGATATTTCTCTTTTCCAATTTCAAAAATCAATGGTCTAGAATAACCCATAGGCCTGGTCAATGGTGGTTGAATGAAAGTTTTTAAACAACCATAACATTTTCTAAAGGTGTCAGAATGAGGCTCGTGATAGATCGTTGGAAAGGTATCGGGTAGAGGAACCCATTGGTATAAATATCCATACCAAACAACTGATAGAAGACATTAAAAAAAATGCAAAAAATAGACAACCACAGATTTGGGGGGAATAATGACCATACCAACTTCATGCAGCCATATCCAAGGCTACGAGTAATGAAATGAGGCCCGAGATAGTTCAATGGAAATATGGAAGAGAGAAGAATGATACGGCATGGTAAATGTTGTTAGTTTGAAATATAAATTCCCATGAAAATATAGAACACAAAAAAGACACAAATTTAATCAGAAAATTGGTGGTTCATGTTCAAATAGTCACATTTGATTCCATAGGAGCCTAAATTACATTTGCAAGGGAATGATGAAAGACTTAGATGAAGGAGAATAATATGGGATGATCTTATTCAACAAAAAGATGCCCAGAAACTATTCAAATAGTAGAAGAAGAAAAAATATTAGAATCGGTTATTTTTAATGAATAATCATTTGTAAATGGATATAGGGGAAAATAACCACCCATGAGTCCTTTCTGATATCCACATATATATTTTTGAAATTTGAAATAAGAAACTAAAGGAAAAGGAAATGAAGAGTCAGGAAAATTGAAGAGTCTCTCTCTCTTGTCTTACAAAAAAGAACTCATACGAGATATGAAGCACTTTTTCCCTTTGTAACAAAATATTGTACTATTATCTCTGAGTAATGAAGAGAACAAGACATTTTGAAGTCATGATTGTTTTACAAGTTCTTATGGCACTATTCTACACTTGTATTTGTGGTTTATTTTTTCTAGGTATTGATCATGTGAATTATTTATCTGCTTGGTATCTAGAATCCATATGCTGTTGTGATTTCTTATGAGTGCATGGATGATGTTACATTTCTCTTCTTCAACTATTTGAGACGATTTATATTATATTATTGTGCTAACATGTCTGCGATGTCATGAACTATTTGTGATGTCTAGATATCATATGTCACTATACTGATCTTTTAGTTTTTCTCCTGGGATAGATTAGGATTAGTTAGGATTAGATTAATTTTATTTTAGTTTTATTAGCCTTAGGATTAAATATGACTCTTTGAGGGGGAAGTCCACTTTCTTTCCCATTTTATTTATTTTAATTATGAGTAGCAACGAGGCCCATAAACTCATAGGAAACTTCATACCAAATGAGAGTAGGTATGATTGGGACCTAGATCGAGCATTCTCCCTCATTTGCTTGACAAGATATTTGGACTCGTCAACATGAATGACACTAGAAGGAGGGCTAGGTGACAAGATGATCCTGTCATATCATTCTTGTTAATTTATGTTTTAATTTACTAGTGGATCCATCCCATATCCCTTTATGGAGGTGTTTGTTTGGTATTGTACCCCCCAAACCTCCTAGAAATATTTTACATTTCTTGTCACACCATAGACTAGATGGCGAGAATGAAATATCTACATTTGAACATGTTTTTAATTTCTGCAAATTTTATGTTTCTCACAATATTACTGATAGAAATATCATTTGCAGGTTATTCACTCTCACATTTATAGGTCAGGTTAAGAGCTGGTGTGAGACTTTGTCGACCAACTGTATTCACACATGGGAACAATTTATGCGAGATTATGTCCATTCTTTTGACAATTATGATTATGATGATTTGTGTGCAGATATATCAGAGCTTAGGAAGAAAAAAATGAATCCCTTCAATATTTTGTTATCGGATTTACTCATCTTTATTGTAGATTTCCTTTGGATGATAGGCCCTCTAACAATGATTTGATTTCTTTTTTATTTTCTCTTACTAATGAAACATATGGGCCAATGGATGATGAATATAAATCATGTTTTAATCGTTTCCCACACGCTGATTTGGATTTAAATAAAGATGTTGAGAATTGTAACGGTGTAGATGGAGTTCATATGTGTGGATATTTCTTTACTGTAGGGAATATAGAGCATATAGATAATTCATTTTTGGAAAAAGCATATGTATCCTCTCATCACTCCATCCACCCTTTCTTTTCCTGTGAGAAAAAGAGGCCATTTTTGTAAATTCAAGTTCATATTTTTCCTTAGTTGACCAAGAGGAGGGTTTTCCTGTTGACAATGGGACACTTCGGGTCACACCGATGGTTATGTCAGGTTCTCATTATCCTCTCTCATTATTTTCATCACAAGGAATGGAAGAGAAAGCTATGGATTGAACTTTAAATGTTGATCACTTTGTCAATGAAGAAAATATGGACACTCATGAAATGAATTCTTCCTCACCCATGGAAAATTTGAAATCAATTCATGTTGACTTATTTTTTTCTACTGTTACAAATTCTCTTGATATAACTGACATATAGAAAGAATGTTTTCCTACTATTGATGGATAATTTATTAAGACTTCTTGTTCTGAGAATTATTTTCATTTTCTCCCCTCTTCTCACTATGAATATACTTTGGAATATATTTTAGATCCTCATGTTGTGTAGGAGAAAGACAACCACATTGACATTTTCACTTCAGGAAAATAAATCAACATACAATACACACATCTTTTATCACAACAATTTACCTTTTTCTTGGATGAGGAAAACCATATTTAGGAAGAATGTGTTGGTTRTGAAACCATTCCTAGTATGAAACCCACCAATTCATAATCATCGAACGACATTTTTAAAGAGGAGGAACTTCCATTTAGGGAGTCACTTTTTGAAAATATTTGTTGTTCTAGAGAGGATTTTAATTCTCTAAATTCTTCCACATATTATTATTTGTATCATAATATTTTTAATGCTTTAACTTTGTAGGAAGCCACCCATTCTTCTATTTAGATAAACTCAATGGGGATGACCCCTTTTGAATTACTTGATGGTGGTGATAGGCATATGGAATATAGAGAGGATATCACCCCTTCCCATGAACTTATGGATTCTATGCCTTACCAACCTTTTTCATGGCATGAAAATAATTCTGTAGAAAATGTGTATCAAAGGATGTCTTCTTATTTTTCATCTCCATTTTTTTATTAATAGAGAGTCTTCATGTTCAAGTATCCCTTTGGTTGATATTGTTAATGTTAATTTCTTCCACCATTATCCTAAAGGTTCTTATCATACCATGGTGGATACTAGTCCATGTAGATCATTTGTTTCCACTAATTTGTCTCAAGTTAATGGTTACTTGAAGTATGAGTCTTGGGAGGCTTTCCAATATGATGAATAACTTCATTTTATTTCGATGGTTATGTCAGGTCCTCATTCTTTTGGTTTTTCTTCAGGGGTGAAATAATTTATAAGCACAATGATTATCTCACTGAGCACACTTTACACATGTTGTATGCATGGTTCTCATTTGGTATTCCACTTTCCTTTGAACTCCCTCCATCAATTCTATGATAGTAGTGCAAGATCTCATGATATAATTGAAGCATGGTTGGAGAGATCTTACTCAGATCGATTCCCCATGACTTGTCACTATGAAATTTTTAGTATGGTGAATAGAGGTTTTGATGTTTTAATTCTTCCTACTTTTAATATGTTATTATTCCAAGTGTTGTTACTTATATTTTATATTGAACATATGTTTGGAGGATTGGGATTNTTCCCCATGACTTGTCACTATGAAATTTTTAGTATGGTGAATAGAGGTTTTGATGTTTTAATTCTTCCTACTTTTAATATGTTATTATTCCAAGTGTTGTTACTTATATTTTATATTGAACATATGTTTGGAGGATTGGGATTACTTGGATGTCTACATTGACATTATGAATTTACATAGCTTGTTTTTAAACCATTGTAGCATAGGATAGGGGTAGGGTAGAATAGATTAATATATTTTTTTTACATAATTTATCTTTTTTTTCTAGTTTAATTGTTTTATGTTTGCATTTTATTTTCAATACTGTTTTTTGATCAATACAAAAATTATTAGCTGAGGTGGAAAGAAACAAAATTCTTGCACACTAATTTTCCCTTAATTGGATTTTTCAATTTAATTTTGATATGGGAAAATTTACTTTATATCATCCTTAAATTTTTCTATGTGATGGGTAATTTTCAGATCAGCGATTTTTATATATGATCATCATGTCAAATCTTGTCCAAGTATGTTTTCATCTTCCAAGTGGAATATTTTAAAATGAAGATGCTATTTAGTTTCTCTTGGGATGAAAATGAGCACTCAAATATTTTCAATCATAATATGAATACCATTCTAACTGGAATATTTTGCTAGATGGAATTTCTTATGAGTGTTAATCCTGTTATCCCATACACTTGGAATTTAATTTTTGAGTATTAAAATTCTTCCCATATGAAATTCAAGCCACTCCAAATCCTTATAATCCCCTTAAATGATTATTTTTCCTTGTGTTTGAAGTTTTCCAAATCATTTCTTTCACATTCACTCTTTTCTTCAATTACATTCATCCAACATGAATTGTATGCATAGATGTTTTCTTGCATAAAGAGATTAGCTGATTTTTATTTCATTTGAGTTATTTTCGATTAGCACTTTTAGTTTAAATTTTTGGGCACTGGATGCACATGTATTATGCTATGTTCAGTTAGTTTTCAAGGAGGATTTTCATATGTTATCTTGTGGCTCTCTTCACCCAAGTTTCCTCTCATACACAACAACAAGAGACATTCATCAACACTGTCTAGATGCATGTTTTGACAAATCTGGACAACATGGTTATTTAAAAATTTTGATGATATATTTTTCATAAAATTACTTGGGAACCAAACTTTTTATTCCCCAATACACCGAATGACCAAAGACTCAAGCTCACCATTGTCCATTCGATGGATGTTTCAGAACTGATATTTGCTTCAACAATATGTTTTCATCATTTAGGTTTGTTGATTATGGGTCACTCATTAGGGTTACATTCTTGAGAAGACTTATTTTTATCATGGTTGAGAACTTTACACTCATATTATGTTGGATCCATTCAAATGCTTGGGAGTTGTAAGTATCTTAATGAAATATGTCAATGCAACTTCTAATATTTCAATTTTGAATCTTCACCATTTACGATTTTAGCCATGATAGTGATTTTTCAAGATGTCACTTCCTTTAGGGAGCTATAACTCATCAATATATTGAGCCCCACATTATTAAACTATCCTTGAACGTAACAACCAGTTTATTCATTATCAGAAAAGAAAATCATTGTTTGGGTCATGCCGATACTTCTTCTATGTTGATCCATCTTACTCATGAGCTTGTTGATTTATTTATTTTTTGGATTATATGCCTTATTCTTTGAATGGAAAACCTACCTAGTGGGGAGATAATCTATACACGCTTTTTTTTTTCATTTCACTTTCCTCTTATTACTTGACACATGTAATCTTGAGGAAGTAGAATTTATGGTTTCTCCTCGTGTAAAACTCTTGAGATATTGAGGCTATTAGTTTCATGAACTTTCCCACCATTCTAATCTTATCACCCATTAGAAATCTGATTTTAATCACTTCATTCAATTTCAATTTCTAATTGTATCTTCATTTGAGTTGGAGAAGTCAATATATCTAGACTATGACCTGAGATCAGTTGCA
>SNQJ01S0071263.1:9575-39242 GCA_010110895.2 Picea sitchensis | reverse complement strand
CTACTTCCATGAATGTGCACAATGTATTTCATGTCTCTTTGCTAAAAAAATATGTACATGATCCTAACCATGTTATTGATTGGCATATGATTCAAGTAGAGACAAAGGGAGACTTTTAGGTCCAACCAACATGAATATTGGACATAAAAGTCAAAATGGTTCGGAATCGAGTTATGGAGCTGGTAAAAGTCCAGTGGACCTGATATAGTCTTGAAGATGCTACCTGGGAGCATGAACATGCCATGAAGACGGAGTACCTACAACGTTTTGAATATTAGATTTTGTTCTATGTTTTGTATATGCACTGAGGACGGTGCCAAAATAAGGGGGAGGGGATGTAACACCCTGGGTTTTAAGCCCCGTATTAAATAGTGTATTTTGTTAAGTTATGAAAGGATAGAGTTCCTAAACAATTGAAATAGACCAGTGTGCCTAGGAAATGTAATGTTTTGATAATTATTAATAATAAATACATCGTTGGTTGCAAGACATAAAATGACAAAAGAGATAGGGGGCTATGATTACACAAGAGGGTGCTTAAGGGGCTAAGTAATTATTTTGTATTTTATTTACCCATTTTGGTTAATGGAGAATAATAGTTACATGATATTCTTGGGAGGAAGGCCAAGTGGTTCCTTGATTCCAAGAATTACATAAACCCATCTTTGGTCTGGGGTGGGGGTTCTAACTCCTACTCTCATTCTTGTTGTTCTTCTAGTTTCTTCATCCATTCTCACATTTTTCTCTCATGCACTCATTCACCCAATTTCTCACTGTTCACACCTTTCGTTGGGATTTCACTCCATTCATTCTTTCACCCACTCGTCTTTCCTCATTCGTGTCTTGGCTTGGTAAAGGAAAATGAAATGTTGAAGAACAACCATGGTATGGTTGGATGTAGAGACTGCTGGTGTAATCCAGCCATGAATCAAGACCTACATGTCTGAGATGATTTGGTCTGTGCCAAGTCTTTCTCACAGTTGCAAGTCCTGAGAGTCCTAGCATGGAGATTCTGTACCGGTTGCACTGGAGCCCTAGAAGGATATGGGAAAAATTAGGAACTACGTGGAGAAGAAGGGGGGGTCCATTCTCTTGGGTTGTGCAGGTTGGGTAGAAGAGAGTTGGGTACTTGGATTATTTTGGGTGATGTAAATCCTCTAACAGCTTGAATGATGACTGGTTTGGGAATCCGAGTGACCCTCTAGAACCGTCCTTATGGATTCATAGCCCTGGCTCAAAGGTTACATTGTTGTTGAGACTTGGAACAACAATGTCTATGGTTGGGTGGAACGTCCTTGGTTTTCATCCAGTTGGTATCTTGTTTTAGAAAAGACAATTGCTCTCTTTTATGGTTATTTACCTGTGTATATTTATTTCGCTGTGTATATAATTATCTATGAATTATGCATCTATAATATGCATGCTTGTTGGTTATTGTCGTGCATGTCGTATGGTTCATTGGTTTTATGTTTAGCATGAATCTTGATCAATGCATGTGAATATTTCATGCATCCTTGTTATTTAAAGTTAGATCATAGGTCGAATTATTCTAGAATGGGACTTGAAGTTAGCGTGCTTGACCTATAGGTGGTTGGGTACATTACAAGAGTGGACCTTAACAATATTAAATCTACGATGGAATGACCAATTCACAAAACCTTAAATAATCTTAGAGGATTCTCAGGATTGATGGGCTACTACTGCAAGTTTATCAAGAATTGTGATCAAATAGAAACACCTCTAATGATGTTATTAAAAAATGAGGCATTTTCTTGGACTCAAGAAGAAACCAAAACTTTTGAAAAGAATAAGGAGGCTATGTGTAAAACTCCACTCTTGTCCATACCTAACTTCAAAAAAACCTTTATTGTGTAGTTTGATGCCTAAGGGGATAACATTAGTTCAGTTTTGTTGCAAGAACGAAGGCCCCCTCACAATGAAAGCCACCAACTTCAAGGAAATAAATTAGTCAAACCTATTTATGAAAAGGAAATGTTGGCCATATTGTATGCATATAAGAAATGATGCCCCTACATAATAGAAATACACTTCAAGGTAAAAATAGATCATCATAGTTTGAAGTTCTACTTGGAACAATGATTAGCATTAGAAGAGAAACAAAAATGGCTTACAAAGATGCCAATTTATGGCTTTGAAATTGCTTACAAAAAGTAAAAACAAAATATAGTGGAAAATGCACTTTCAAGGAAAAAGCAAGACACATAGAGCTTACTTTGTTCTATTTCCATTCCAAAATCTGATTGGTTGGAAAAATCAAGGATCTAATGGAAGCAAGATCAGAAGATATGCAATATAGTTCAACAAATCCAAGAGTGCCCAAGTCCATTAGATAAATTTGTGTGGAAGAATGATTCATTGTGGTATCATAATCACCAATGTTTATATAAGAATTCCCAACTCAAACAGAAGGTCCTTTTGGAACTACATACTTCTCCTATAGGAGGACACTCAGGGTTCTTGAAAACTTACCATAGGATCAAAAAGTATTTTTTCTAAGAAGGTCTTAAAACTGATGTTCGAAAGTTTGTGGTTGAATGTTTGGTTTTCCAACAAAATAAGGGAGATACAATAAAGACCCCATGTCTCCTACAACCAATATCCATACCAAATAAACATTGAGAAGAGGTCTCAATGGATTTTATTACAGGTTTACCCATGTCCAAAAGAAAGAATGCCATCATGGTAGGGGTGGTTCAATTCATGAAATATGGCCATTTTCTCTCTCTTTCACATTTGTTTAAACAAGGTATAGTAGCTACATCATTCATTGAAATAGTTCAAAATCTACATGGAATCCCAGAGATTATTGTAAGTGATAGAGATCCAATTTTCAATGGTAATTTTTGGATTGAATTATTTTCTTATTTGGGTACTCAATTGGCTCACATATCCTCTTGCCATCCTAAATCCAATGGGAAAACTAATATTTTTAATAAATTTTTAGAAGTGTATCTTAATTTATTTTCATATGATAAAAAAACACAATGGGTCAAGTGGTTTCCCTTGGAAGAATGGTGGCACAACACATCCTTCGATACTTCATAAAAAATGTCCCCATTTATGGGAATTTATGGATATCATTATCCATCCATCACATCACCCTTGAGAGGTAAAGTGAGGGTTCAAGTAGTGGAGGAGAACATATAGAACCAAAAATATTTTCTCAAACTATTGGAGGAGAACTTGGTTACAATGAAAAATAGGATGGAACAAGTAGATCAACATTGCAGTGAAATGGACTTTGAACTGGAGGTTTTAGTATTTCTGATGTCACAACCATACAATAAATGTACCTTAAGTAAACAATGTCCCTATGAGGTGTTGCAGAGGATTGGAAGTATAGATTACAAATTGGAGTTGCCTCTGTCTTCACATGTGCATCCAATGTTTCATATTTCTTTCTTAATGAAGACAATTGGTGACAAGATTCCAATTCAAACTATTTTACCAGATATTAAAACAAGAATCAAGCAACTACAAAATTGAGAAAATACATAGTACCTCATAAAGTGGAAGAACCTACCAGTAGAAGAGGCAACATGGGAAGATGAGTTCTTCATGTAGAAACATCCAAAACTCATTAGGTGTTGATGGAAAAATGTTTTTTAAGGGGAAGACCATGTTAATCCCTAGAGATTGAGTTACAACATTTCTATTTTTATATTAGTGTTTTCATGTTCTATAAATTGTCATGGATATTCCACTAGAACAGTTCATCATGTCAGATCTGATAAATAAAATTGAAATCTACACTATGAAGGTTAAATTCATTTAGATTCCAAAATGTTTAGTTATTGATTTTATGTTTGTGCATGAAATATATTAAAGGTGAAAAATAGAGAACAATAGAATAAAATAACACATCAACCACAAAATAACACAATTTTTTTCTCTGGGAAACCCTTATAGGAGAAAACCCAACAAGAAGGTGAGGTTTATTTGCTATGTTTTCTCTAGTATGGAAATAATGTAAATACAAAGGAGAGGGAACTCTCTATGGAGTCACCTAAGACTTGTGGCTAGTTATCCTACTACAAAACATTAATGCCCTCTATTATCGTCTCAAATTTTCTCACTCCAAGTTGATCTTCTCTTCTATGGAAAAAAATACAATAACATAGAATGGAACCTCTTCTCCTCTTGGTGTCCTAGTATTTAAAATAGATCGATAGCTATCTATGGTTAGGGTTTTTACTTCTTCAACCCTTGATGACATAGTCATAAAAGTATTGGAAGAGAAACAACTATATGCAAAGTTTTCCAAGTGTTCCTTTGGGATTCAAAAAGTCCAATATTTGGGTCAAATTCTATCTCATGAAGGCATCAGAGTTGTAACACCCCAGGTTTTAAGCCTCATATTAAATAATGTATTTTGTTAAGTTATGAAAGGCCAAAGTGCCTAAACAATTGAAAGAGGCCAGTGTTCCTAGGAAATATAATGTTTTGATCATTATTAATAATATATACATCGTTGGATGAAAGACATATAAGGACAAAAGAGATAGGGGGCTATGATTCCACAATAGAGGGGGTTTAAGGGGCTAAGTAATTATTTAATATTTATTTACCAATTTTGGTTAATGGAGAATAACAATTATGTGAGCCTCTTGGGAGAAAGGCCAAGTGGTTCCTTAATTCCAAGAATTACATAAACCCATATTTAGTCTCGGGTGGGGGTTCTCACTCCCGTTTTCATTCTTGTTCTTCTGTTGGTTGCTTCATTCATGCACACATTTTTCACTCATGCACTCATTCACTCAATTTCTCACTGTTCGCACCTTTCATCGGGAATTCATTCCATTCATTCTTTTACCCACTTGTCTTTCCTCATTTGTGTCTTGGCTTGGGAAAGGAAAATGAACTATTGAGGAACAACCATGGTATGGTTGGTTGTAGAGACTACTGGTGTAATCCAAACATGAATCAAGACCTTCATGTCTAATATTCTTTGGTCTGTGTCCAGTCTTTCTCACAACTGCGAGTCTTGAGAGTACCAACATGGAGATTCTGGACTTGATACAATGTATCCCTGGAAGGAGATGAACAACCTAAGGGACTGCATGGTAGAGAAGGGTGAGTCCGTTCTCTTGGGTTGTGTAGGTAGAAGAGTGTTAGGTACTTGGATTATTGTGGGTGTTGAGAAGCCCGTGAGAGCTTGAGTGTTGACTGGTTTGGGAAGCCGAGTGACACTCTGGAACCATCCTTATGGATTCAGAGCCTTGGCTCGGGGGTGACATTGTTGTTGAGACTTGGAACAACAATGTCTACGGTTCGGTGGAACGTCCTTGGTCCGCAGCCAGTTGATGTATTGTTTTAGAAAATATAATTTCTCTCTTTAATGGTAATTTACCTGTGTATAATTATTTCTCTATGTATTTAATTATCTATGAATTATGCATCTATAATATGCATGCTTGTTGGTCATTGTTGTGCATGTCGTATGGTTCATTTCTTTTATTTTTAGCATGAATCTTGATCAATGCATGTGAATATTTCATGCATCCTTGTTATTTAAATTTAGATTAGAGATTGAATTAGTCTAGAAGGGGACTTGAAGTTAGAGTGTCTGGCCTGTAGGTCGCTGGGTAGGTTACAAATTGGTATAAGAGCTCTAGTTTTCAACACTGAGCCTAGATGGGCTATGTAAGTGGAAATTGAAGAAAAACGTTCATAGAGAATCATTGCCGAAATGGAAAATTTTCAAGTTACATAGAGTTCATGAGTGTCAGGAAGATGCTGAGAGAACACCTTAACTGTGTTTGAAATCTCAGGAGGTGTAGCGGTTTAGGAAACCACAATGGTTGTTGATTTGGGGCCACAAAGATTTGACCTGGGCCATTAGATATGTTTGAAAAGGTCTGAGTTCTTCATAACCGCCAGATATGGAAAATGAGCATGGTGGTTAAGCATCGAAGTCCTTCGAATGTTGCCACTCTGGATTTTTTAAGTTCTTTGTCATAAACTAAGATTTTTTAAGTTCCAGAGTGAATCTATATTGTAGATAACTAAGAGGAGTACATGACCGTTGGATTTGTCCAAGGAAATATCTAGGCCGTTTGATCAAACACAGATCATGAGGGAAGCACAGTGGAGAAGATCAAATCCCAGCCATCATATATGCACGTGAGAGAGTGTGATTCGTAGATCTCATGAAAATTTAGAGGTTCGATACTCCTGGAGAAGTGAGTCCTTAAGATTCCAGGAAGAATATCTCCAGAAGTCCCGAACTCCAGATTAAATATGAACCCTTTTTTGGGGGGGACACATGTCCACAGATTAGTGATTATTCACTAATTCGGTGTTCGGGAGTTTTGAAGTGTTCCAGTGAGAGATCCTCCAAAGTAGAGAGTCTCGAAGTCCTGAGGCGCCAGAGTGAGGTGGCATGATGACGTCACCTAGGGTGATGTGGAACCACTTTATACATGCCACATGTCATCTTGTTTTGTTCTTTTCACAGATCTTTTGTGCCAACTATAACTTGACATGTTTCACCCGTAGAATGGGTCATGTGTCATCTCTGTATTTTCGCCACGTATCACTCCCTTATGCGTAGTTGTTGATGAGACTCCAGAAGTTTAGATATTTGACATTCAGGGATATGGGAGTATGTTGTTGCAAGAACCTCCAAAGCACAAAGCTCTAGAGAAGCTCGCCAGTTCAACGTTTGGTAAATCTAGGTTTGATGTTGTAAGAGCCTCTGAAGTATAAAGCTCTGGAGCACCTAAGTAATGATACTCCAAAGAGCCTCTCCTGGATTTCACCAGTTCGACGTTCGGAGGGAATTATGTGTGGTATAGGAAAAACCTTTGAAGCCCAAAGTTCAGAAGTTATGGAGCCCTGAAACTCCGAAGAAGGGTCTGCTGGAAATTTTGCTAGTTCAACATTCGGGGAAAATGAAGTGTGATGAAGGTGAAACCACCAAAGCTTGAAGTTCCAAAGCCCTGAAGTCCCAAAGCTACGAATAGTGATTTTTAGCTAAGCACAGGGTCATAACCATGGTCACACATGATTGAGAGATGAAGGAAAAAGGGTTAGTTCCCGAAAATTGTTTTAAATACAACAAGGGGGCTAGTGGCCAATTTTTTTTATTTTGAAGAAAGAAAAGCACTAAGGAAGGATTAATCCCATGGTTTCGAGTTGTGGTCACTTGGGGAAGTGGTTTGAAGGAAGTTCCTGTGAATAATTTAATTTTGTATCGGCTAAGTGATAACATGGAAGTGTTATATGATGCAAACTAATATATATTATTCATGAATTGAAAGGATCTGTAGCATTTTCTGGAAAAAAATGTTTATCATATGCTTAATTCTAATAAAATGGTCACTTTCACATTTTTCACAATTAAGGGGTTTAAAAATATCATTTTAGAATTCATATTCAAGAAATGGAAGAAGGAGAGGGAGCTTCCAACCATGATAAAGAGGCCAAAGGTCATAATATTAGAGTTGGTAATGCAGAGATAGAATCCAACAGACACAAGGGAAGAGGGGAGTAAGAAACATTGATAGAAACTGTAAAAAGCCTGAAAATAGAAGAGCGAAGCTACAAAGAAGACAATGAGAGACTGATGAGAGAACAAAGTCAGATAAATTCTCAAGTGATGCATATCTTAAATCAGTTGCAAAGGAAAACAAAGAATGGCTCAAAACAAGAGGAAGAAGGCAGGTATCATGAAAGAAGAGATGATTGGGGAAGAGATGGTTTTTCAAGAAGTGATAGTAGAACGCATAGCCATCACTCACCTCCTTACTCAGTAAGAAGGTCTTAAGAATATGAATACTCCATGAGTAGTCTAGAGGTGTCTCTTGTTAGGCACCAAATAGGAAGACATGAATTGGATAGTTTGCAAGGAGAATTGAGGAAGATTAATCCACCATCCTTTGATGGTGAAAGAGAAAGGGAATATGATGTTGAGGTATGGTTACTTGGACTCAAGAGATATTTTCGATTGCATAACTATTCATCAAAACTAGAAAACAAAATTTCCACCTACCATTTACATGGGAAAGCTGCTATGTCGTGGCACCAACTAAAGCAGGTTGAGCATATTAATGAGAATGGGATCACTTGGAAGCAGTTCAAAAAGTATTTTCAGAAGGAGTACCTCTCAGAGAACTTATATGACAAGAAAATGCAAGAGTTCTTTGAAATTAGGCTAGGAAGCGCAACCATGTCAGAGTATGAGAAGAAGTTCTTGGGGTTGTTAAAGTATGTAGGGTTCATAAATGATGAGAAGGTGAAAATACAAAGTTTTTTGAGTGGACTGACATCGTTTTATAAATAAAATATTTGGTATGATGAACCCAAGACCTTTACTGAGACCATTAGGAAGGCTAAGTACCTGTATGAGCAAGGCCAAGGCAAAGAATCCATGCAGAAATATTAGAAGGATAAGAGGAAGGAGAAGCCTGATCAGTGGAAGAAGGGATTCAAACCTCCTTTCAATAGAAGTGAACCTAATATGAATCACCAAGAACAGTATGCTAAGGATGAATCCAAGAAAGAAGACTCCTTGGGAAAAAAGGGAAGAGCACGAATCCAATGTTGGGGATGCAAAGAAGATCATTTGTATAAGGATTTCCCACATAGAAAGGACAGAGTGAAGACCGTGCACAATGTCCAAGAGGCTACAACAATAGAAGACATGGGAAGGATTTATGCAACCTTAGATGATCGACAAGTAGAGTACCAATCCAATATGATCGAGGTGGGAAGTAAGATAATAAATCAACTTGTTTCTATTTTAATTGATTCAAGAGCAAGTCATTTTTACATTGATCCTAAAATAGTGGATAGTTTATGTTTGGAGAAAATTAAGCTTGGAAAATATAGTTTATTTTAGCTAGCCATTGGAACCAAAAGGAGAATCCATGATATGGTTAGAGGTTGTTCCATAAGTCTTAATGCTGTGAATACTAGTGTTGATCTAAATATCATACCATTGGGGTCTTATGATATTCTAATTGGAATGGATTGGTTGGACAAGCATCATGTTGTCCTATATTGTCATAACAAGATAGTTACATGTCTTGATGAAGAAGGAAAATAGAGAATTGTGAAAGGTGTTCCAAGACCTATCTCTATAAGAGATATTTCATCCTTACAACTGAACAGGAGTTTTATAAAAGGATGTCAATTATATGCAGCCCATGTGGAGGAGCTAGAAAAGACAAAAGGGCCAAGCCTTGAAGATTTCTTGGTACTATAAGAGTTTGAAGATTTATTCCAAGAAATACTAGGGTTTCCACCAAAAAGGGAAATAGATTTCTCTATTGATTTAGTGCCAGGAGCTTCCCTAGTATCAAAAACACCTTATAGAATGAGTACACTAGAGTTAAAATGATTACAAATTAAGTTGGAAGAATTGTTGAAGAAATGATACATATGTCCAAGTGTTTCACCTTGGGAAGCACCAATACTCTTTGTTAAAAAGAAAGATGGAACTTTGAGGTTGTGTATTGAATTTCGATAGCTGAATAAGTCCACTATAAAGAACAAGTATCCTCTACCCAGAATTGATGACTTCTTTGATTAGCTAAGAGGAGGAAAGATATTTTCAAAGATAGACTTGAGTTCAAGTTACCATAAGGTAATAATCAAAGAAGAAGACATCCAGAAGACAAACTTTAGAACCGGGTATGGGCATTATGAATTTGTAGTGGTGACATTTGGATTGTCCAATGCACCAACTGTCTTTATGTGCTCAATGAATGGAATATTCATAAATTACTTGGATAAGTTTGTCATAGCATTCATGGACGACATACTTTTCTATTCTAATTCAAAGGAAGAGCATGAACATCACCTAAGATTGGTATTGCAAGTGCTGAGGTAACATCAGTTGTACACAAAGCTGAGTAAGTGTTATTTTTACCAAGAACATAGCCATTACTTGGGGAACATTATTTCAAAACAAGGTATAATAGTAGACCCAAAGAATATTGAAGCCATTAGAGGATGGCCATCACCCAAGAATGTTTTCAAAGCCAAATATTTTATGGGGTTAGCTGGTTACTACAAAATATTTATAGCAAGGTTCTCTAAGATTTCTCATCCCATCACTTATTTCCGAAAGAAGGGAATTAAATTTGAATGGGCATCTAAGTGTGAAGAGAAATTTAATCTATTGAAGGAATTACTTACTAGTGCACATATTTTAAATATTGTTGACCCAAATGAAAGTTTTGTGGTATGTACAGATGCATGTAAGGAAGGACTCGGTGGATTCCTCACTCAAAATGCACATGTCATTGGTTATGAGTCCATAAATCTTAAAGAACATGAGAGGAACTATGCCACACATGACTTCAAACTTGCTACCATTGTTCACGCATTGAATATGTGGAGGATTTATCTCATGGGGAAGAGATTTGAACTAAGAACATACCACTATGGTCTGAAATATGTTTTTGAACAACCAACTTTGAATGCCAGGAAAACAATAAGGCTGGAATTTTTAAGTGAATACGACTTTGACATAAAGCATATCAAAGGAAAGGAAAATAAATTTTTCGATGCACTTAGTAGAAGAGTACATATCATGCATGCTATAACTATTAGTATGCATTAGTCAGACTTGAAGAGAAACAATTTAGAGGTTGTTGTTACAGATCAACATTACCTACAGGTAAAGGAAATCTTACAACAAGAAAATGTACAACAGAAAATGAAAGAGTATGATATGAAAGAAGATGGATTACTTATGCATAAAGATAGAGCTTATGTTCCTAGTTTTAGAGAACTCGAGAATTTGGTATTAAAATAAATGCATAATGTTCCATATGTTGGACATCTCGGTTACCAGAAAACAATTGCAGCAGTGAGAAGCCAATTATTTTGGTCCGGAATAAAAAAGGATGTTGTTGATTACATCTCCAGATGTATGTAATGTCAGAGGGTGAAGGCTGAGCATAGACACCCATCGGGTTTCCTATAGTCCTTACTAATTCCATAAAAGAAATGGGAAGTGGTAACCATTGAATTTATAACAAAATTGCCTAGGACAATAGGACAACATGATTCGATCATGGTAGTGGTTGATAAATTAACAAAGGTTGCTCATTTTTTTCCTATAAAAACAACTCATACAACAAATAATATTGCATAAATTTACATGAAATAGATTGCTAGGTTGCATGGGATAACTAGGACAATTGTCTCGAACAGAGACCCAAATTTTACTTCAAATATTTGGAGGGGATTATTTAAAGGATTTGGTACAAATATGAACTTTAGCACATCATACCATCCACATTCAGATGGGCAGACAAAGAGAGTCAACCGAATAATTGAAGACATGTTGAGAATGTATGTGATGGATAAGCCATCCAAGTGGGAAGATTACTTTCACTTGGTTGAGTTTGCATATAATAATGGGTATCAAGCTTCATTGAAAATGAGCCCATTTGAAAATGTTTATGGTAGGAAATGAAATACTCTAGTGAGTTGGGACAACTTAACATAAAGAGTGGTACTTGGGATAGAATTTCTCAAGGATATGGAAGACCAGATGGTTAAGATTAAGAAGAATTTAAAGGCAACAAAATATAGACATAAATTTTATGCAAATAAGAACATGAGAGCTAGAGAATTTAAAGTGGGGGAATATGTGCTTTTAAAAGTGAATCCCAAGAAGAGCTCTTTGAATTTGGGTAGTTGCACAAAGATGGAAACCAAATTCTGTGGTCCATTTGAGATATTGGACAGAATAGGGCCAATTGCATACATGCTTGCATTGCCTACTTCCATGAATGTGCATAATGTATTTCATGTCTCTTTGCTAAAAAAATATGTACATGATCCTAACCATGTTATTGATTGACATATGATTCAAGTAGAGACAGAGGGATACTTTTAGGTCCAACCAACATGAATATTGGACATACAATTCAAAATGATCGGAAATCGAGTTATGGAGCTGGTAAAAGTCCAGTGGACCCGCTACGGTCCTGAAGATGCTACTCAGGAGAATGAAGATGCCATACGAGTGAAGTACCTGCAAATTTTTGAATAAATTTTTAGATTTTATTCTCTATTTTGTATATGCACTGAGGATAGTGCCAAAATAAGGGGGAGGGGATGTAACACCCTGACTTTTAAGCCATGCATTAAGTAATGTATTTTTTTAAGTTATGAAAGTCCAGAGTGCCTAAACAATTGAAATAGACCAGTGTGCCTGGGAAATGTAATGTTTTGATAATTATTAATAATAAATACATCGTTGGCTGCAAGACAGGAAAGGACAAAAGAGATAGGGGGCTACGATTCCACGAGAGGGTGATTAAGGGGCTAAGTAATTATTTTATATTTTATTTACCCATTTTGGTTAATGGAGAATAAAAATTACGTGAGATTCTTGGGAGGAAGGACAAGTGGTTCCTTGATTCCAAGAATTACATAAACCCATCTTTGGTCTGGGGTGGGGGTTCTAACTCTTGTTCTCATTTTGGTTCTTCTTCTAGTTTCTTCATTCATTCACACATTTTTCTCTCATGCACTCATTCAACCAATTTCTCACTGTTCACACATTTCGTTGGGATTTCACTCCATTCATTCTTTCACCTTCTTGTATTTCCTCATTCATGTCTTGGATTGGGAAAGGAAAATGAATTGTTTAAGAACAACCATGGTATGGTTGGATGTAGAGACTGATGGTGTAATCCAGCCATGAATCAAGACCTGCATGTATGAGATGCTTTGGTCTGTCCCCAGTCTTGCTCAGAGCTGTGAGTCCTGAGAGTCCTAGCATGGAGATTCTAGATCGACTGCACTGGAGCCCTGGAAGGAGATGGAAAACATGAGGGACTACATGGAAGAGAAGGGGGGGTCCATTCTCTTGGGTTGTGCAGGCTACGTAGAAGAGAGCTGGGTACTTGGATTGTTGTGGGTGTTGGGAATCCTGTGAGAGCTTCATTTCTGAATGGTTTGGTAAGCCGAGTGACCCTCTGGAACCGTCTTTGTGGATTCATAGCCCTGGCTCAAGGGTTTCATTTCTATTTAGACTTGGAACAACAATGTCTACAGTTGGGTGGAACTTCCTTGTTTTGCATCCATTTGGTGTCTTGTTTTAGAAAATATAAGTGCTCTCTTTTATGTTTATTAACCTGTGTATCTTGATTTCATTGTGTATTTAATTATCTATGAATTCTGCATCTATAATATGCATGCTTGTTGGTTATTGTCGTGCATGTTGTATGGTTCATTGATTTTATGTTTAGCATGAATCTTGATCAATGCATGTGAATATTTCATGCATCCTTGTTATTTAAAGTTAGATCAAAGGTCGAATTAGTCCAGAACGAGACTTGAAGTTAGCATGCCCAGCGTGTAGGTGGTTGGGTACATTACAAGAGTTGACCTTAACAATATTAAATCTATTATGGAATGACCAATTCACAAAACCTTAAATAATATTAGAGGATTCTCAGGATTGATGGGATAGTACTGCAAGTTTATCAAGAATTGCAATCAAATAGAAACACCACTAACGATGTTATTAAAAAATGAGGCATTTTCTTGGACTCAAGAAGCAACCAAATATTTTGAAAAACATAAGGAGGATATGCGTAAAAATCCAGTCCTTGCCATACCTAACTTCAAAAAAACCTTTATTGTGTAGTTTGATGCCTAAGGGGATAACATTAGTTCAGTTTTGTTGCAAGAAGGAAGGCCCCCTCAGAATGAAAGCCACCAACTTCAAGGAAATAAATTACTCAAACCTATTTATGAAAAGGAAATATTGGCCATATTGTATGAATATAAGAAATGATGCCCCTACATAATAGGAAGACATTTCAAGATAAAAACAGATCATGATAGTTTGAAGTTCTACTTGGAACAACGATTATCATCAGAAGAGAAACAAAAATGGGTTACAAAAATGCCAATTTATGACTTTGAAATTTCTTACAAAAAATAAAAACAAAATGCAGTGGAAAATGAACTTTCAAGGAAAAAGCAAGACACGTAGAGCTTACTTTGTGCTATTTCCATTCCAAAATATGACTGGTTAGAAAAATCAAGGATATAATGGAAGCAAGATCAGAAGATATGCAATATAGTTCAACAACTCAAAGAGTACCGAAGTCCATTAGATAAATTTGTGTGGAAGAATGATTCATTGTGGTATCATAATCACCAATGTTTATATAAGAATTCCCAAATAAAATAGAAGGTCCTTTTGGAATTACACCCTTCTCCTATATGAGGACATTCAAGGTTCTTTAAAACTTACCACATGATCAAGAATTATTTTTTCTAAGAAGGTCTTAAAACTGATGTTCGAAAGTTTGTGTTTGAATGTTTGGTTTTCCAACAAAATAAGGGAGATACAATAAAGACCCCATGTCTCCTACAACCAATATCCATACCAAATAAACATTGAGAAGAGGTCTCGATGGATTTTATTATAGGTCTACCCATGTCCAAAAGAAAGAATTCCATCATGGTAGGGGTGGTTCAACTCACAAAACATGGCCATTTTCTCTCTCTTTCTCATTTGTTTAAACAAGGTATAGTAATTACATCATTCATTGAAATAGTTCAAAAGCTACATGGAATCCCAAACATTATTGTAAGTGATAGAGATCCAATTTTCAATGGTAATTTTTGGATTGAATTATTTTGTTATTTGGGTACTCAATTGGCTCACATATCCTCTTACCATCCTAAATCCAATGGGAAAACTAATATTTTGAATAAATGTTTAGAAGTGTATCTTAATTTATTTTCATATGATAAAAGAACACAATGGGTCAAGTGGTTTCCCTTGGAAGAATGGTGGCACAACACATCCTTCGATACTTCATAGAAAATGTCCCCATTTATGGGAATTTATGGATATCATCATCCATCCATCGCATCACCCTTGGGAGGTAAAGTGAGGGTTCAAGTAGTGGAGGAACACATAGAGCACCAACAAGAGGTTCTCAAACTATTGGAGGAGAACTTGGTTACAATGCAAAATAGGATGGAACAAGTAGATCAACATTGTAGTGAAATGGACTTTGAAGTGGAGGTTTCAGTATTTTTGTTGTCACAACCATACAATAAATGTACCTTAAGTAAACAATGTCCCTATGAGGTGTTTCACAAGATTGGAAGTATGGATTACAAATTGGAGTTTCCTCTGTCTTCACATGTGCATCCAATGTTTCATATTTCTCTCTTAAAGAAGACAATTGGTGACAAGATTCCAATTCAAACTATTTTACCAGATATTAAAACAAGAATCAAGAAATCACAAATTGAGAAAATACATAGTACCTCATCAAGTGGAAGAACCTACCAGTAGAAGAGGCAACATGGGAAGATGAGTTCTTCATGTAGAAACATCCAAAACTCATTAGGCGTTGATGGAAACACGTGTTTTAAGGGGAAGACCATGTTAATCCCTAGATAAATCCCTAGAGATTGAGTTACAACATTTCTATTTTTATATTAGCGTTGTCATGTTCTATAAATTATCATGGATATTCCAATGGAATAGTTCATCATGACAGATCTGATAAATAAAATTGAAATCTACACTATGAAGGTTAAATTCATTTAGATTCCAGAATCTTTAGTTATTGATTTTATGTTTGTGCATGAAATATATGAATTGTGAAAAATAGAGAACAATAGAATAAAATCACACATCAACCACAAAATAACACAAAGTTTTTCTATGGGAAACCCTTATAGGAGAAAACCCAACTAGAAGGTGAGGTTTCTTTTCTATGCTTTTTCTAGTATGGAAATAATGCAAGTACAAAGGAGAGGGCACTCTCTATGGAGTCATCTAAGACTTGTGGCCAGTTATCCTACTACAAAACATTAATGCCTTTTATTATCGTCTCAAATTTTCTCACTCCAAGTTGATATTCTCTTCTATGGAAAAAAATACAATAACATAGAATGTTTCCCTTCTGCTCCTAGTGTCCTAGTATTTAAAATAGCTCAATAGCTATCTAGGGTTAGGGTTTTGACTTTTTCAACCCTTGATTGTGATAAGGTTTTGTACCTTCTAGAATCTTCTTGAGATCCTTACATGGATAACCCCATAGGAATGGGTAATGAGGTTTGATGTCGCATCCTCTCATACCATGGTGGTGTGGAGAAATGGAATCCAACCTATGGGAGGGCATAACACCCTCGCTACAAGATCTAATTATTGTTATTTTAGCATTGTTGCAAAGGTCTTAATGTGTAGAATAGTGTCATGGAGTGAAATATACCATTGGGAAATTCATTACCCCCCAAAATGCCATTTTATGCCACAAAATGTATGAAAATGCCATTTTATGCCACAAAATGTATGTATAAGGTTACAAACCCCAATTTTACAAACTGGGACCTAGCATTAAAATGACCCTGCAAGTTGAGTCCTCCAATTTTTTCCAGTCTGAAAGAATCAAGATAGATGAAAAATAATATAATGATCTAATACAGATCATACCTCCTTGTTTAGGGAGGATTTCAGTCCCAAAAATATTTATTGAATGAGGTGAGGAAATATTTCCTTTACCCGAGTCTCCCTAGAGTACCACTTTTCTTTTCTTGGAAGTTGTCCTTTCATACCATTCTACAAAAATTCATGTTTCCCTTGTCTTGTAGTTATAGACCTCTTTCAAAAAGATGTGTCCTCTACCAACTCTACAAAGCATATGGTGTTAAGTCCTCTATGGAAGGTACGACCTACTCCTCCTCTCCATAAAACATGGAAGACTCATAGAGTTTGAGATTCTCCACATTCACTACAGAGTAAATGTGCATGTATGAGGGTAGACTGAATTTGTAGGCATTATCTCCCACCTTTTCCAATACTTCAAAAGGACCATAACATAATGCCTTAATATTTTTACCAGGACCTTGTAGTCTTTCCTTATTTAGCCGTAACTATACTCTGTCTCCCACTCTAAATGTTCTCTTTGTTCTGTGTTGGTCATGTCTAGCCTTCTACTTTTCCTGCAACTTATTCATCGTACCTTGTACTTGAAAATGGATCTAGTTGACATTCTCAACATATTTTTTTTATTTTAATGCATATCCTATGAGGTCCTCCCTCACTCCTCCTTGCTATCCATATACAACATCTAAGGGTGAAGGTGAAAAATATCCAAATCAATTTCCAAAAGGTGACTTACCAATAAAAATCTGGATTTCTCTATTATAAGAGTGTTGTATATAGATCAAAATTTCATCCCAATTCTTCGTAGGATTTTGATTGTAACCCCTCAAAAGCAACACCAAAGTTTGATTGACTACTTGTTCCTTCCCATCTTTCTATGGATGAAATGTTGTATATCTCTTCAAGTTAGTGTCCATATTCTCCCAAAATGTAATCCAAATTGCAACGAGAAATATGGTATCCCTATCTGAGATGATTCTCCCTGGCACTCCAAAGTACACCCAGACCCGTTCAAAGAACTTGTTTCTTGTTTTTTGTCCATTGATGTTATTTCTACAAGGAATGAGAATGTACATCTTGTTGAACCTGTCAACCACCACAAATAGATAGTCATGTCCCTTCTTGGTTGTTGGTAACCCTCCCACAAAATCCATGGAAATGCTTTCCCTAGGTTGAGTAGGTATAGGGAAGGGATAGTATAGGCCTTGCTTCCTGTTGCTGGGATTGTTGGTACAACAAATTATACATACTCTAATATATTGTACTAAATATTCTTGTGTTTTGGGCCAGTACACATACCTCTTTAAGTTGGAAAGTATGTTTCCAATTCCAAAATTTCCTGCAACCTTAGAGGTGTGAGACTCTCTAATAATTTGCAATCATTCACCTTTAGGGACACAGATATTGTCGAGCTTGTAGAGTAAAACATTTTTGAAATGATAGTTATCATTAATGCCACCTTATTCCATATGAATTTTTTCTTGTAGCTACTAAAACACCTCCTTTAAGTCCTCATGTTTTTTGTATGCCTATTTGTATGCATCATGGATAAAAATCTCCATGTACATCAAAGCTCCCAAAGATGTAATATTTGATGTAGTTGGCCTTGAAAGAATCTCTTCCAACTTGTTTGTGTTTCCCTTATTATCTTTCTAACTAGATGAAATTGTTGTAAGAGACCCATCCATTTGCAGTTCCTGATTTGTTATAACTTACTGTAGGATCGTAAATACTGGAGTGGTTGGAGATCTGTGTGGATGATGGTCTCCTTTCCCATCAAATATTTCTTTAACTTTTTGAAGACTTGTACCAAGACATAGATCTCCTTGTCATAGCTAGGATATTTGAGGACTTCTCCATGAAATAATTCATAATAATAGCAAACATCTATTCCTCCCTACATCAATATTTCTCCCGCGATATACCCACTTTCATCTGTATCCACTTCAAAGAGATTCTACAAGTTTGGTAGTGCAAGAACCGTTTCTTCACTGACCTTTCTTTGTATCTCATCAAAGGAATCATATTGATACTTCCCCCACTAGAAACTCTTGCTTCCCACTGCTATTGCATAGAGTGGTGTACATACTATTGAAAATTAATCTATGAAGTTCCACAAGTATTTTGTTTCCCCAAAAAATCTCCTAACTTATGTGCAATTTGTAGAAATTGGCAATTTCATGATGGTCTCCATCTTTGTGGGATTTATCTTGAGATTTCCTCCATTGGTAAAAAAAACCCTAGATACACCAAATAATATTGAGAAAAATCACATTTCTTGAGATTGGAAAAAATTTGGTGCTTCTTCAGGGTCTCTAACACCTACATAAGATGTGAGATTTTCTCTTCCCAGGTGGCACTATAAACCAATATATCATCCAATTATAAAATAACAAATGAATCTAGATAAGGGCATAAAAAATCATTCATTATTCTCATAAATTCATCTAGTGTGTTGAATAAACTGAATGACATAACCAACGATCATACAAACCTTTCCTTGTCTTGAAGGAAATATTCCAGGTATCTTCTTCTTTGACTTGTACCTAGTGATATCCTGATTTGAAATCCATCTTGGTGAAGTACTTGGTCACTGCAGCTCATCTAATAGATCATTGATCCTAGGAAGAGCGTACCTATTATTTAGTGTAATATTTTTCAATGATCTGTAATTGATACACATTCTCCAAGTCCCATCCTTCTTGGGAACAATTATGATGGGTGACCCACAAGGTGAGATACTTGGTCAAATCACACCCTGCTCCAATAATTTTTGCAACTGCTTCATTACTTAGTTTTCTTCTAGAACATAATGTCTATATAGGCCAATATTCAACAAAGTGGAGTCTGACAATAATTGAATTCCACCCTCCAATTCCCTCTTGGTCATATCCCTTTAGGAACCTGGAACACTCCCATGTGTGCCTTTAGAAACTCCTCAAATTCATGTTTCTACTCCTTGGTACATTGTTCCAAGTATGTATTTACTTTTAACGACTCTTCACTAGATTGATTTTCCCTTAGGAAAAGTAAAACATATTTCTTACTAGAACTAATCAACTTCTTGCCTTGGCTAGCACTTACTAGTGAGATCTTTGACTTTCCTTTATGTGTGTTGATGATGTAGGGCTTCCCATCCTCGATTAGTTAGTATTTCTTGTCTCTTTCCATGAATATTCCATCCCTCATATACATGTAGGGTCTTCCAATCACTACTCCACATATGTCAAGGGGTACTACATCCAATTCCACTTCATCAATAAATCAACACTTATAGAAAATTTAATCTTACACTATTTCATTACCTTGATATTTGCATCCTTGTTTATCCATCCGAATGGATATGGGATAGGATGATTGTGAAACTCCAATCCAATATTTCTAACTAGATCCATTATTATGATATTATCCTATGAACCATAGTCAAACAAAGCATCTATCTTTGTCTTCCTGAACTAAATATTGATGTCGAAGAGTTTGGTCATCTCCTTCTCTTCTTGATGATGAAGTATACTCATATTCACATCCTTCTTCATTGATGTGAATAAAATATTCTCATCCACATCTGAGCTACTTTCAACTTGATTGTTCAAATATATGGATCGAATATTCTTTTTTTTCTTCCTTCTTGTGGTTCTTCATGTTCAACTCTAGATGTAGTTTCCAACACTTTTCCTCAATGTGACCTTCAATATTGCAATGGTTTCAAAGGTTGTTCGGATCCTTTCACTAATGTGTAGTGATTTTTATCTTCTTATTATTTCCCCCTTTCCACTTATTCTTCCCCTCCTTGGTAGCTTCCTGGTGCTCTTTCTACTTGGAATTGCTTGGCTTCCTTTTCTTGTGGCCTATGTTTTCTAGATATTGTGCCTATACACATGCCTCGTCCACTATCCTTGGCTTGAAAAAGAATCACTTACTTTCATAGATGGCTATGTCGATTCTCCAGATACTTGAGGAGTACATATATGTTCTTGGTATAGATACCCATCATAGTGGCCATGTTTTTAAACTCAGTGGTGTACTCCTATACACTTTTCCTTTGCTTCTACACGAAGTAGTTGTTGGATTACTGAGAGGGGGCGTGAATCAGTAATATAGAAATTGAATCATTTTTAACCATAAAATGCAAGTGTTATATCAATGTATCATTATCATACAATAGTTGCAGAGTAAATAAACAATGAACAAATGAGCAATCATACACATACACAGTACACCAGTGTTTTTACCTAGAAACCCAAAGAGGGAGAAAACCATATAATGTTTTTTCTTATATGTCTTTAAGAATTACATTCATTGGAAGAACCAACTTCCTTTGTTTTCTGACTGCAACTGGAAGGAAGCTCCAATCCCATAGTTTCTCAGGCTACAAGCTGAGAGAAGCTCCAACTCCCCAATTCTCTGGCTACAACCAGAAGGAGGCTACAACCCCCTATGTTCTCTGACTACAACTGGAAGGTGGCTACAACCACTTGTCCTTGCCCTATCCAACCACCCTGAAATATAAGTAGAATGATGAAACCACTGTCACACTATCACTCTGAGATATACTGTTGTAAACCTGTACCACTCAACCTGCACCAAACAACCTGTACCAATAACCTGAACCATGCATCAACCTGTACCTCAACCTCAATAAAAATCCCTCATCAATTTCATCATCCAAATCTGATTTGTAACTCTATAAAATACCTGGTGTATATGATCACATACATGCAAACCTTCCTTAACAAGAGACTAACATTTTCATCAAATTTTACTTTAGTCTCACATGACTAGTTTTGGATTAGTCAAAAACCCTAACTTGAAATAATCATAACTATGTAGCTGTAATGAATAAAGGTATAAAAATAGTACAAAATTTTCTTCAGTGTCTTGTCTGCAATTTCTCCAGGTTTCACTTCTTGGAACCTCCCATAAAAGGAGTTATATAGAAAAAATGACATACCTTGTTGAATTTTGTCTTATTCTAGAGAACTAACTTGTAGAACATGCCTCGCACATAATATTTGTTGTATGGATCTGAAAATGTTACAAAGAGTACTACAGATTGTACTATAACCAATACATTTGGTCTTACTGAATTTGGATCTGTTATGAAGAATTTATGACGTTTTTACCCAAAACACCTGTTTTAGACTAGTTTCAGGACTAACCACAAACCCTATTTTCCATTGAGTGTAACTCCAAAAATACGATGACCCACAAGATGAAATTTATATCACAGATAGTTGGATATGTTTCCTCAACAACCTCCAGATTTCGCAGTCTGAATCATTTTATAAAATAACGTTATTGTGAAAATGGTGAGATGACCTGTAAATAACATACCTTAGAAAGCATCATCAAAAGAATTTATCCTCCCTTGAATTTCAGCCTTCTTTACTTCACCTTCTCTTTGAAATTTGCCTTAGATATCCTTTGGTTACTTTAGTCACTTATAGATATTCAATATGCTCAAGTGGTATTAAATGAGAACCGCTTGCCTCTTATTTATTCTTTTATTTAACTTCTTCAAGGGGTTACCTTCTAACCATCTTAAACCACTTTCCTTATTTTAGGGCTAACCCACTTCTAACCACTTGTCCACTTAGTAATTTCTACATTAAATTTATTATTTAAATAATTTCTTTTGTATCCACTTTGACTTATAGTACACTCATCACTTTGCTTTATTATTTACCTTCTAAAATCTCTTAAATCACTTTCCTTATTTTAGGGCTAACCCACTTCTAACCACTTGTCCACTTAGTAATTTCTTCATTAACTTTATTATTTGAATAATTTTTTTTGTATCCACTTTGACTTATAGTACACTCATCACTTCAATTTATTATTTAAATAATTTCTTCTTTGCAACCACTTTGACTACTTTGACCTTTTGGGGCTTCTAAATGACTCATTAGGGTTCTCCAACTTCACATGGCCATAACTCTCTAATCGTGAGGAGTTATGTGACATTCCACATACCACCGGAAATGGCATGACATGTACTATCCATCTAGAGTAGTCTTAGCTTCAAATATATTAAAACTCATACCATTATACATAAAAAAAATTGGGTCCATTACCCAAACCTTTGTGCTACTAGAATTCGCTACCAAACTTTCTTCAAGGGTTGACATCAATGACAACCAACCCAAATAATCAACAATCTCCCCCTTTGGCATTGATGGAAACACTCCGATGTAATACTGAAGTTGTTGGATTTACTTCACACACACCTAGGATTTCTTTTTCCTAAGGTTTTTCCTTGTTTATTAGTCATAATTAGTCATTATCCAGTCTCCTATATTTTAGGGGAGAATATTCCATTTCAGTTGACACTTCAGTTTGACTAGTTGAGTTTAGATGTTGCATTGGTTTTATCACCATGCAAAATTGGGATCATCACCATGCTAATTCAAACTTGCCTTGGGATCATCATGATACTGGTGCATTAACCTTGATTCCCTGAGTTAACTCCTCACTACTCTCTGTTCAGTCAGTTAATTGAAGACTAGTTGACTAGTTAACTCAACTAGGTGGCAGTTCACTCTTGTAACTTACTGAGAGACTAGATTAGGTGGAAGTTCACTACCGTAACTGCTGGTGTGTGTCCATATCACTCTATACCACCACTATGGCGCATTGGTTCTCCTCCAGTGCACACTCATTGAGTTATACAGAGTATATCATGTGTAAATTATTCATTATTCATAACGGTTAATGAGAATTCTTTCATTCTTTCTCTCCTTCTTCTTCTTTCTCAAATTATCTCTGCAAATGTGTGTATTCTTGTTTAGCTAGATCTATTCAGTGTAGTTTCAACACATTTGCATGGCATTAGAGCCGACAGACTTCTAATCAAAATCTATTGATGGGTGTTCTATATGTACTAAAAACACACTAAAAACCTTCAATTAAATTGTCAACCGAGGGTAAGTAAACTTAGAGTTGTAGCAATATATATGCCAAGGTAGAAGGGATGGTAGTATAGTCTAACTAAGGAAGTGGCTATCTAAGGGATAATCTATTGAAGAAAAAAATACTAATGATCAAAACCCTACTAAGAAACTTAAACTGATTACCCTAAGTAACTTTTGAACAAAGGATGGATGGATAGTTCTAAGAAAGAAAATGAAAACCCTACTTAAAGAAAACTAGTTCAATCATAATAATAAGAAAAAGCAAACTATATACCTAATAAGCAATAACACCAAACTACTTTTAATTAACCTACTCAAACTCAATAAGCAACTACCCTATCAAAGCAAGGAAATGGACAAGCAACTACCCTATCAAAGAAAAATAAACAAGCAAGAAACTACCCTATTWAAGAAAATGAACAAGTAAGMAAGMAACTAGMTAACCTATGATAACTTCTACAACAAGTAAACTAATCAATAAGAAACTAACTAAGCTAAGAAACAAGTGAACTTTATTCTTAAATTGAACTTCACAACTACTTCTAATTTACAAAAGGAAATCTACTAAATTGAAAGCATTATGATAATAAAAGCAATTAACAACTAATCTTTAACATATGATAAGAAAACTATCCTTTAACCTACCAAAGAAAAATACTATCTATCCTACAACAACAAGAAAACTATCTCCTAAGCTATGAAAGCAAGAAAACTATCTTCTAAGCTATGAAAACTCAAATATAGTGTTGATGGTTGTGTGAATTTCTCTGGTGTCTTATAATATCACGATGGCACTTAACAATGAAAGATAATTCAAGAGGGATAAACTCGATATTGACTTCAATAGCAAAGTGAAAGGTGTGAATTATGCAATCCAGTGAGAACTTAGCCATTATGGAAACAACATCAATTATCCTGCATATCCATGTGATTATTTAATCATGCATTAACCATTAACAATATAAAGAAACTATGTGAATAAACTCAATTTCATTCTATACTAATGAAGCAAATTCATACTATACTAAACTCAATAATTAACTACGAATTGAAATTGCAATCTAGATCTAAGAAATAAATTGCATGAAGTAAACTAAACTAGTTCTATTTGACAATTCATTTTGCAAAAAGAGAAAATACTCATAAACAGAAATTAAACACTATTCTAGCATATGACAAGTAATGAAATGAGTAAACTAATTAACAATTAGATAAGAAAAATCTAAACAGTAATTGGATAAGAAATCTAACAATGAAAACTAACATTATCATTGTCCATCCATCGAACCCCTATCAAAGAAATCATAAATTAAAACTATGTTTTAAACTTTATTTTAAACTCTATTTTAAACTCTTGTTTCAGCGGAAAGAAAGTCTAATCTACTATCTAATCACACACAGGGTTAGTATCTAAGCTTGCAATCTTGCTTCTACTAACTAAAGAGTCATTGCATGTTAACAAAATTCCTCATATAAACCCGCAAAACTAAATTAAACCAATTAAATTATAAACAACAATTTATATAACAAAGAAGCAAAATGAAAATTCATGTATAGGGAAAGAAATAAAAAGACATCTACGCTATCTATTTCACAAGAAAACTCATAGGATAGTCACCCAGATTGTTGGTGCCCCCCCCAACAAGTCGTGGTTACTCTTCAAAGGCGCACCACGAACTTCAACAACATGAATTCACCATTAAAACTGAAAACACAGTCTTTACACAATTCTAGCAAAACAGAGCTACAATTGTCTTTGTCTCTAACTCTCTATTGCTTAAATTCTTAACTATTTTATGACCACTGAGGTGGTATTTATAAGTTTTACAAGCTGAGAGGTCGACCACTGGAGGGTCGATCCTCTTCTAAAAACAATAAATTGCATTTAAGATGCCCTAAATGCCGAAATGAGGCGAGGCAATAATCGCCCAACATAAAAACCCAAATCTAGTTGTCAAGAGTTCAGTAGCTAGAGGCCATGAGCATGAGCAAAACCCATGTCTCTGATTCGCCCATCACTGGCCGCCAATATCATAACCTCCTAATTGCCCATCGTTTTTGTGTAGGACAGATTGTCAGACGAAGTGCCGGATGGAGTACCGGACTGAGTGTTGGATGGAGTACCGAATTGAGTGCCAGAAGAAAAAACAACCTTTGATTTTTCCCTGTGACACCAAAAAATGTGAATTAGACTCCTGGAAACATAAAAACATATTGATTTACACTCAAGATCATCATAAAACATGAGTTATGCATACCTGGTGTGGATCATAGCGTTTTGACACAAAACCTCTTCAAAAAATTCTTCAAAACATGAAAACACATATACACATTCGACAAAAGGATCTAATTAATGTCATAAAATTGATCATATCACGGACCCAACAACTACACCAAATGTTTTTGCAGGTACAAGAGATTGAAGACAATGAAAAGATGGATTTCTAAAAAGAATTCATTCTTACACCTTACAACTATTTTGCATGGAAGGAGAAAATATCCATACATATCTGAACCAGAGGGTTGTATAGGTTAACCTTGAATATAGATACAAAACTGACATCAACCATAGAAAAATCCAAGTACTTAAATTGCATGGATGAGGCACTCAGAACAATTTGTAGTGTTATTTCTCCCGATCTCATTTTTCACATATCTTCTTGTAAGACTCCCAATGAAGCCTGGACCACCTTGGAAGGGATATTTGGAAAATAGGATGAGATGAGGTGACACATGCTGGAGGTGGATATGCTCACATTGGATCCAAAAAACTTCGACAATATCCAATATTTCTTTACAAAATTCAAGGATTTACTGTCGCAACTCAAAGCTTGCAGGGTTGATAAATCGAAGGAGGAGAAACAAATCATTCTCACCATTCTCTCCAATATTGGTCCTGAATTCTCTGTATCCATATCCACATTCCATTATGTTGGATTCGCCTCAAGAGCCACCTGGAAGATTCCTTCTCTTGAGGATTTTATCGAAGCCCTGATACAAGAGAAAACCAAGCTCATCAACATGGGAAAAATCAAATGCCCAAAGGCGCATGCACTCACTGTGCAATATGGCAGCAACAAATATCATAAATATAAAGATAAATAGAAATAGAAATCTCATGCACATCCAAAGAAGGAAGGGTACAGAAAACCCTTCACCGATGCCTCTGGATCCAAAGGGGAAAAGGGAAGAAAAGGGTAGAAATGCACGTATTGTCACAATGGATTCCATTTGGAATCCACATGCATGCAAAAAAAAATAGATCTGATGTCTCAAATACCTCATAAAAACAACCTTGGAGATCGCATCCCCAAGGGTTCCAAGAAGAAGAAGCCAGAAGATCCAAATTCCAAGAAAGACAATTCTAGCCATGCCTTGGTTGCCATCAACTCCTCTCCCGATGCTTGGATTGTAGATTCAAGAGCATCACATCACATGAATGCCTCAAAAAAAGTATAGTATTCTTTGGATGCATGCAAAGGTCCTCCTATTTTGATGGGGGACAACTCTTCTATTGAATTCACCGGCAAAGGAAGGATTGAACTCACCAACGAAAGCTTCAAGAACATGTTGCATGTTCCCAAACTTTATGTCAACCTTCTCTCAGTTTATTAGATGACGAATTCCAACACCAGAAATAAATTCATATTCACACCAAATTCCGTGGACATATACGACATGCAAACCAACTCCAGGGATGCTACCGGTGAGATAAATCATCAGTCTAGATTGTATACATATTCTAAATTCATTGAACCTGATTATGCTTTACTACTTACCCATGCTGATGAAATTAGTAGGATATGGCACGAAAGGTTTGGACATTTTAATTTTAGATACATGCAACATATTAGCAACCAAATATTGGTTGATGGTCTACCAGACATCTATTTCTCCAAGGGAGTGTGTGAGGGATGTGTTCTCGGTAAACACCCTCCAGAGAAATTCGACAAGGGAAAGTCTCAGAGAGCCTCCACACCTTTATATATGATCCACATTGACCTTATGGGTCATTTTACGCATCCATCAATCATCAAAGAGAGGTTTGTTCTCATTTTTGTTGATGATTTCTCATGTTTTACATGGATCTACTTTCTCAAGCAAAAATATGAGGTCTTTCAACACCTCAAAGATTTCAAAGCCCTGGTTGAGACACAGTATGGAAAGAAGATCAAGGTCCTCCAAACTGATAATGGAAGAGATTATGTAAATCATGAGATCCATGATATTTTCCATGAGGCAGGGATCCAGTTGCAGCACATAGTTCCCTATACTCTACAACAAAACATAGTTGCCGAGCGGAAAAATAGATCTCTAAAGGAGATGGCATCTTGCATGATGCATGAAAAGTCTCTACCATAGAGACTATGGGATGAAGAACTTAATTGTACAACATACATCCAAAACATATCTCCCCATAGATCTTTCAAGGATAATACCCCCTATGAGGTTTGGAGTAGCCTCAAATCAGAAGTGACCCACTTTCGCATTTTCAGTTCACGTGCATGGACCTGGATTCCATCTAAAAAGAGGAAGGCACTTGATCCATAGAGAACTGAGTGCATTGTTTTTGGATACCCTGATAGTGTGAAGTGATATAGACTTATTTATCTTTCCTCGAACCGACTCATCATTGAGAGAAGTGTCCAATTCAAGGAAAGTGTCTCGCATGTACCTCAATAACCACATGCAGACACCTTCATTCTTCCACATGCCCGAGATGATGAGAATGCACATGTTGAGTCTTCAGATGAGAGTTCAGATTCATAGGGATTAGATGATTTAGATTCAGATTTAGTATAGTTAGATGCAAAGTCAGAGCATCCAGATGCAGTTGTAGAGCCAGAGAAGAGGCCCAATTGGGCACATACTACTCTTCAGGATGCAAGGGATCTCATTGGTGATCCAGTTAACACTAGAAGGACTCGATCTAATTTCGAGGGTCCTCTTGTTGCACTCACTTCCACTGAACCACTTCCCTCCAGGAATATTTTCTTGGTTCAGTATTCAGATCCATAGTCTTATGGCGAGGCTGTTGGAAATCACTTTTGGGAATTTTCCATGCAGGAGGAGTACAACTTCCTGCTCGAGAACCAAACTTGGGATCTGGTTCCCCTTCCTTCTAGGAGGAAAATTTTCAGATGAAGATGGGTCTACAGGACCAAGAGAACAATGGATGAACATATTAGCAGATACAAAGACAGTCTTGTCTCCAAAGGCTTTCAGTGGGTTCATGGTATTGACTATGATGAGACCTTCGCTCCAGTAGCGAAGATGGATTCCATATGATTGGCACTTTCCATTGTGGCATCCAAAGGATGAGAACTCCATCAGATGGATGTGAAGAATGCATTTATTCACAATGATCTCTCTGAGTAGATATATATCGAGCAGCCTAGGGGATTTATTCAGGACTCATCTTTGGTCTGTTGACTGAAGAAGTCCCTTTATGGCCTCAAGCATGATCTGAGGGAATGGTATGCCAAGTTGAACTCCTACCTATTGTAACATAAATTTGTATGTTGTAAATCAGACCTGAATGTCTACATGATCAGGATGGTTGATTCACTTTTAATTTTAGTTGTGTATGTTGATGAGTTGTTGATCACCGGTTGCTTGACTTCAGCAATTGTTGCTGTCAAGAGGATTCTACATGACAGGTTTTTGATGACGGACATGGGTCTGCTACACTTCTTCCTTGGAATCGAGATCACTCAGGATGCATCAGGTATCAAACTGTCTCAGGCCAAGTATGCACGAGATCTCCTTGAGATATTTCACATGACAGACTGCAAGTCTACTCCGACTCCTTTCCTATCAGGAGTCAAACTTGAGGATGGCGGCGAGACTCCACTAGTTGACAACACATTGTAAAAAACACGAGTAGGGATATTTTTGTATCTCACACACTCCAGACCAGACCTCTCCTATGCAGTTGGCGTAGTTTCCAGGTTCATGCAGAAGCTTCATGAGCTACATTGGAAGGATGCAAAGTGTATCCTTAGATACATACAGGGCACCATCACGTTTGGTATTCATTATGAAACATAATCTACATTAGAGCTCATCGGGTTTGTTGATTCTGACTAGGATGGTGATAACACTGATCGCAAGTCCAGATCTGGTTACTCACTCAGTCTTGGTTCTGGGCCTATCTGTTGGTCGAGAAAGAAGCAAGCTTCCATTTCTCTATCTTCAGCCGAGGCAGAGTACAGAGGGGTAGTTAACATAACCATTCAAGCTATGTGGCTACAAAATTTTCTCACTAAGTTGGGCATTCAGTTTCATTGGTCGATCACCATCTGGTGTGATAACCAAAGCACTTTGAAGTTCTACAGAGATCAA
>SNQJ01S0071262.1:65915-104287 GCA_010110895.2 Picea sitchensis | reverse complement strand
CTAGCCATCCATGGGTGTTGTATCTGCATGTGCATTTTCCTTCATGTCCAAATAACTTCATCAATCTTGTGGTTAAAAACCCATGACTAGGGTTGACATCAATGACAACAACCAATCTTCCAACACTAATGCCAATTTGTAATGTCCCTGGCCCCTCAACTTGTCACCCCAGGGAACGCCACCACAAAATTTCACTGTAATTTTGTCCTTATATTTGAGTACCATTTTGTGGCATCCCCGGAACATACATATACATATATATAACATGCATTTCTAATGAATTTAAAAATAATAACACATAATTACTACTACCATACAAACTCCTGTGGAATTGACAGTAATTCATACATGAAATGGAAACAGATGATATCATTGCAAGAATCATAGACATACACAACATACATAATTAAGCATAGAGATGATACTTATCTTTTATTGGAGAAAAGCCACCAACTACGTGCAAACCTTCCACGAACCTCCCAGCCTTAGACTACGTTGCTCATCATGCTCAACAGTGGGTCACCCCTGAGCTGGGACTAACCTCCACCCAGGGAAAGGGAATCATAGACTAGGATGAGGTTACAGGAGACTGCATAGTGCAACTGGAAGGATTCTCTCCAAGAGCCTTCTTATACCCACTACTCATAGACTCTCATTCCCCACATGCTTGTTCCACCTCGGGAATATGAACCTTCATTGTTCCATAGTCCGTCGGCTACTCCACTTCCCCTTTCAAGGTCTCAAAAATAGGCCAGATCAAGAATTCTCAGATCTTCGTAAATGGTGTTGGATTATGTCTAGGAGAAAATCACTTCCCAACAAACTCTCTCACCTAGAGAGAGTTTCTCACAAGCCTAACAACCTGCCTCCTCAACCACCGACTTGACAACCAGCTTCTTCAACCAACTTCAACTCAGTTCCAACAAGGTGAGGACAACAACAAAGGTTCAATATAGCTCAGGGAATGGCATCAACCACAATTCGGTAAAGCACAACATGGTTTGGGAAAGTATAGATATGTTGGGCTTCATAGGAAAACACATGTCGACTTCCTCAATCACTGATTTAAGAGGTGCTTCCAAGATGCAAAGGTCCACAACGGAGGCTCGGAAAGTTAGGTGAAGGATGGGAGAATGGGGAGTGAGCCCCCTTAATGAGATGACTCTCCATCTTTAACTGCATGCACCTAGGTCGACACCTGTCTTCCTAGAGCTACATGCACTCCATTTAGCATTCATTCCCTTTCCCGAGAACTTAGGATAACTAGGTTTATTTTTCCCCACTTTAATATTTTCTTTTTTTAGGAATATATTATAATATTCCCTTGGGTCAGGCCCTCTAGATTAGCCCCTCTTTCCTAGCTTCTCAGTCCCTGACCTTTCCCTACTTGGTGAAGATTCGCCCCCCATCACTCTTTCTTCATGGTTGGTCTACACGCAGGGATGTATAATTTTTATTAATGATCTGCATAATTACATATACAAAAATCAGGCTTATTGGCCTTAGCATCCAGGATCTTCAGTCTATAACACATAAGCCTACCAGATTATCAATACTCAGCTCACCAGTCTACAAACATCAGTACATTTCACAAGGGCTCGACCTAGGGTATTACATTGGTCATGTAGATGTAATCCATATTCGCTACATGGTTGTTCTTGTGCAGGAAAGAGGGTATGATGTCAATTGTGTCTTAGGTGTGGACCAAGGTTAGACATGTAACATTTTATTCATATTGAATAAGACAAAAAGAGAGCATAATGGTCAAAGAATGTTAGTTTTCCCCTTTTGGTTTTCCAGGCTAAAATCTCAGTGTACTATGTGATTTCTTTGTCATTTACATTCTTGATTAAATTCTTCTTCTCCTCTGCTAGGTTTAGTGTGGAAGTTTCCTTCATTTCTTGACAAGTGATATCAGAGTGAAGTTTATCTCTAACAAGTGGTAACAGAGTTGTGTTATTCTTTGGAAAGTGTATCCAATCTTGATTTACCAATATTGAATTTGAGAACTAAACCCTAGGTACAGTAAGAGTTGTAAGTCATAAATTGTGTTAAATATCATGGTAAAGAATGGTGAGTAGTTCAAGAATAGAGATAGAAAAACTCAATGGACAAAATTTTGAGCTATGGGAGATTAAAATGGAAGGTCTTCTTGTAGATCGAGAACAATGGATAGTGGTATGTCCAGGTACCTAGCCGACAGGCATGTCAACGGAAGAATGAGAGAAACTCGAAAGAAGAGAAAGAAGTATGATTCGACTTTGTCTTGCATATTTGGTGCTGATGAATGTACCAGGTGAATATTCAGCCAAGAAATAGTGGGAAAAGTTGGAAAGATTACACCAGTTGAAATACCTGGTAAATAAGTTGTTTCTAAAAAAGAAACTATATCTTTTGAAAATGAGTGATTGCAGTTCGGAGATTGAGCATTTAAACACATTTAATATCGTGTTAAGCTAGTTATTGTCTGTGGATATTAATATCACTGAGGAGGATAAGTGTACCATCCTATTATGTTCTTTTCCAGACTCCTGGGATAGCTTAGTCATGGATATAGGGAGTAATACAACCACACTAGCTCTAGAAGACGTGGTTGCTTCTCTTCTGTCAGAATAAATGAGAAGGAAGAACATGGAAGGATCGACCAAATACTCTTTATTGGTGAGAGGTCGATCGATTGAAAGAGATAAAGGAAAATTATTTTGTAGAAAGTCTAAGTTGAAGAGTAGATCAGAATCCGTGGTTCAATTGACAAGAATATGCTGGAAATGTGGTAAAATTGGGCATTACAAAAAGGACTATAAGTCCAGGGTGATGGAATTCAGTATGGGATCTAAGGAGAAGAAATCGACTGAGAGAAAGAAAAACCCGGATAAAGGAGGTCATGTGTACCTAGCATCGACCAGTACATAGTTGGATCAAGGTGTTTGGTTGATACACTTAGGAGAATCCTATCATATGATACCACATAGAGAATGGTTCTACAAGTATGAACAATATGATGGAGGTGATGTGTTCTTGGGGGACGACTTGACAACCCAAATTTTTGAACGAGGAAGAGTTTGACTAATACTACAGGATGGGAGGAAAAGAACCCTTCCAGGTGTGCTACACATTGCAGGTTTGGAAAGAAATATGATATTTGTCAGCAAGATGAGTGATGCAATTGCACATACTCTATTTCATAAGGATTCGTGCAAGATGGTCAGAGGTGTGACGGTCTTAATGAAAGGAGTTTAGATTGGTACCCTATACAAAATGTTATGGGATTTTGACTCAACTAGAGGAAACAACATCGTTTCTCCTGAAATTGACTCGAATGCAACTCAACTCGATTGGACTCGAGCTAAGTCGATTCAAACCAACTTGACTAGAAAAAAGAAATTTGACCTGACCATGCTATGACATGAGAGGATGGGACACATTAGAGAAAAAGGGATTCTATCTATGAAAATAAAAGGTATATGTTGATGATTAAAATTGTCAACAAAGTTTTGCCCGTAAAGTGTTACTAAAGCCTATTATTATAAAAAAATAACTAAATAATACTAGTAGGTGGGACCCCCTTGAACTATTGGAGATCAGATTTGTTCATTTTTGATGTTTTGATGATGTACGACATGACTTACATGGTTGATGAGATCTTGTTGTTATTGGTATGAGTTGAGATTTTGAAGTGTTGATTCTTTATGTTACTACAAAAAAGCAAAAGGAAAGGGAGGAACAAGAGGAAGATAGAAGAAAAAGCATGCTAAGGTTTGCTCTTTGAGTTTATGTTGAAATAGTTTAGTTTGCATTCATTCATATATTCATCAAGGCCTAATTCACTTTTATGATAGTAAGGTCTTATTGTAGACAACAATATTTAGGGCTGAATCAAATCATTCAGACACTTGTTTTTTAGAGGTGTTGATCTATCTTTGATAGTCTGTGTAGACTTGTCTGTTTGTGAATTAATTTTCATGACTGATAAAGGATATTGTGCAGAGTCGAGTGGGAAGCAATCTATGGCAAGTTGATCCAGATTTTAGAGTTCAGTTTTGGTTTTCTGTCGCAGGTCCTTTTGTATGTTCCATCGGAGATGTCTAAGTTTGACTTTGGTCCAAGATTTATGTATGAGATGTTTTTAAAGAAAATGAATCTTTGGTGAATTGGAATGAAATAAAGGATTTATTTATGTCTCATCTGTCTTGATTATCATCTTGGTGTCTTTACTTCTATTCTCACATTTATTTCAACAACTGTTATATTCAAAAAATTACATAAAAAGTGAATTTCCAACAAGCTTTTTTGTTGATAAAAGATTAGCCTAAGCACTCGTAATTAATACTTGTGAGTTATGATGTTATTTTTGTTGGCTATAAACATAGGGTGATATTCCTGTCTACTTTGCTTTAGCCAAGTAAATTCTGAAAATGTTTGAGTAAGATCAATTCATATATTTTCCTCAACATTTATTTGGCAACCATAGAGGGGAGATCTTCGATATCTCTCTGGTTAAAATTTTATACTCGATTTTCATTGATACATGTTTCTTTTCTGAAATTGATTCTTTGACTATTTTGCTATTAATGATTGTCCCTGTTGTAAGGCAGCCCAATATTGAGTCCAGTCTTCAAGACCAGAACAACATTACTTTGAACTTGTTTAACAACATTATAGACACTGCCAATACCTGTGCCAAACTTAACCATTCCTGGGCATAAATTGAATGAGATATTAGTGCTCAAGAACAATTGGAGGCTAGACTTAGATAGTCTAGAAATTAGAAGTAAACCTTGTTTCTTTGAGCTTTGGCCTTTCTTTCATGTCCTTAGACTCTCGTGATTCTAGAAGAATAAGAGGCTTGTCACCTGAAATCAATCCTATTGCTAAGATAGGAAGAAGAAACATTGTGTTATCTACCCAACAAAGTGATCTAAGGAGACCTTTATTTGATTCATCCATCTCGTCTTTATTCCCCTCATATATCATCCACAAGATGGCATCTGGTGGTGGCTCTAGTGGCACTAGAAGTGCTCCATCTTCCCAATCTTCATCATCATCGGTGATTGGTACCTTGTACAACCACCATATCCTTGTCCAATCTACTACGAACCCCACCAAAGTCATTAAAAAGTATGGGATTTTTTAGTTCGAAGAAGATGGCACAACCACACCATGTTATGTGTCCTCTCCTCTTAACCTAGCACCTTCTACTCACCCACTTCCGAAGTTTAAAGAGCATTTGCCTAAGTTTTCAGGAAATAACATTGTCAGTACCAATGAACACCTAGTGGCATTTTCTGATGATTTTCATAACATAGGGGATAACGACAATGACACTTTCATGCACTTGTTAATCAATTCCTTGGAAGGAAAGGTTGTGGACAACTTGTTTGAACTTCCTCCTAAGATCCTGTCTAATTGGGAGGAGTTAATATATTGGTTCTGATCCACTTATGGGCAATCAAAAAGCCCCACCAAGAAGTTAAGGGAATACAATAAAGTCACTTATAAATATGGTGAGATCATCAAGTCTTTCAAATTTCATTTCACCAATTTGTACATTCAAATCCCCGAACGTATCCACCCTCAGAACCAAGTCGCTTTCATGCATTACTACAATGCATTTCCTTCTCCTTACCATCACAGGCTTGAAGAAAAGGCCATTGATAATCTTAGTTCCGCTCTGCATACTTTCTTAGAGTATGAAGAACAACTTGAAAGAATTGGTCTTCCCTAGGGAGAATCAGTTAGACAGGCAGACATGTCCGCTCTCTTACAACTAGTACAAGATATGAAAAATCGTATGACATCATTTGAGCGGAAGGGTATTGTCTCCCCTCTCACCCCTGGAGCTTCATCCTCTTCTGCACCCCCCTTTAGAAGTCTAGTTGAAAACAATTTTCATCCTAAGGCTACCCTGCCTCGGATTTGGTGCAACTTTTGCGAGGAGCACCACGAAGAAATCACATGTGAGGTAAAGAAGAGTGCCAGAGATAAGATCTTTGGTAAGAGACAGGAAGCTACGATCGATGTCCTAGACTTTGTGGAGCTAGAGGATGTCATGGTTATTAACACTAGGAACAAAGCCTATGATCCCAAGGGTAAATTTGATCCTCCTCGCAGTTCTTCTAGCCCGAGCTCATCCTTAACCATTGCTATGCCCCAAGTTCCTAAAATTCCTGAGAGTCAAAGAATCACTCCCCCTCCTCCCTCTTATAATTAAAATATCTTGAATCAATTGGCCAACATCAAAGCATATGCAACCCTCCTAGACATGGTTTCTATCCCTGAACAACAAATGCATCTGAAACAATTCATGGAAGGAAAAGATTCCATTGTAGACAATCTTTCCAAAGAGGTAGATGAAGAAAATTCTTCTATAAATAAAGTAGGTGTACATAATTTTAGATACCCTGTAAAAAACCCCCCTTTTTATATTTCTGTAAAGATCGTGGATAAGATTTCCCATTGTTGCCTCATTGATGGTGGTTCAAGCCCAAGTGTCATGTCGAAGATTATTATGGAAGTTCTAGGCTTGTCTTGTACAAAAAAAAATCTCAGAAGAATTCTCTCCTATAATAGTCTACAACAAACAACCATAGGCGAGATTAAATATGTAACCTTGGTTTTATGCGCTCATCTTGAGATAAGGACAACCCTCAACATTCAGGTGATTGATATGCCTGTAAGAAATTATTCAATTATCTTGGGGAGAGATTGGAAAGTCTTAATAGGTGGATACCTCTTGATCAATGGGACACATTTATCTGTTCCACGAAATGGAAAGAATATTATAGTCCTTAAAGAGGGAAGGATTTCACCCTACATAGAGAATGTTCCACAATCTAGCATAAACTATATCGAAGAATACCTAGGAGTGTATTCCATATTTTCTGAAGAGGATAATATTCCTTTGGAAAAAAATCATTTAGATAATGATATATGGCATATGCACTTTGATGGTTCATGCTCTAGTGAAGGTAATGGGGTTGTTATTGTCTTGGTTTCCCCTGCAGGAAAAAATCATAATCTGTCATATAGGTTGGAGTTTTCTTGTACAAATAATGTCATTGAATTCAAAACTTTATTATTAGGCATTGAGAACGCCCTTAATCTTGGTTGTACTCACCTTTCAGTTTTCAGAAAATTCGAGCTTGTTGTGAACCTGATACATAATATATGCTCTCCTAGCGACAAGCTGATGGAACGATACTCCCAAAATGTTTGGGCACTTGTCTCGAACCTTCTATCTTTCAACATCACCCATGTTAAGAAGGAGTTGAATTCAATGGTTGATTGGTTAGTTGTCTTTGTAGCCTCTCCTAACCAACAACTCTTGCCTCGTAGGCCCGATTGTTCCTTTCAATCTCTACATCCTCCATACATCCCTGAAAAGGAAGGATCTTGGAAGGCCATCCCTAACGATGAGAGCATTTGTGGTGTCATTCAAAATGAACCTCTTAAGCCCAGAGAGATTATATATGTGAAAAATAATAGTATTCCTGAGGGTTTGACTCCTCTTGAGAGTTTGTTTTCTTTGAGTGTTGTAGGCAATAAATAAAAACAAAAAGAAGAGGATTTACAAAAGAAGCTGATTGAAACCATCCTCCTGAACATTAGGACATTTGAACCTTCAACAAATGTTAAAATAAATGTCCAATTTTTTGGTAAAGAAGAGATTAGGTCCACCAGACTACTTGGTGAATCTCAAAAGGTTTTTGCTTGGTCTTATGAGGATCTTCGTGGTTTTGATCCTGGTCTTGTTCAACATATTATGAAACAAGCTAGGCAAAAACAATAACTTGTTAACTCTACACCGGAAGCACCCTTTCGAAGGGATTTGAGAGATTTATTAAGGACTGGAATATTTTTTTCAGCCCACCCTGAATGGGTCTCAATTTGGAAATCGTCCTCGGGGACCACTGATAATATCAAAACTTGTATTAGTCTTCGAACTTTCAGGCAAGCGATTATGATAAATCCCTTTCCCCCTATCAATATGGAATTTTTTTTGCAACAGGTTGTAGAGTCACAATTAAGACCCTTAATTGACAGTATGTTTGGTTACAAGAGAATCAAATTAAAAGGGGCAAATGTTCACAAACCAACTTTCATTAATAATTGTGATACCATGCCTTACAAATGCCGTATTTTTAGCTTACTTGATACAGGTACTTCTTTTAAAAAAACTATGCACATGACTCTCGATGAATTGGTCAGTCTCCATCTCTATATTGATGATCTAATTGTGCACGTCAAGGGACTGATGATTACATCAGATTTCCAGGTGGTCATTCCTTTCCAAATTTATTTTGTGTTGGATACTAATTCTTATATCTCAAAATAATTACAGGAGCAATTGTTTCCCTACAACACTAACACCCCTCGCTTGAAATATTGCGAGGAACCAACATGAAAAGTTCTAAATCTATATGGATTTTGTTGTATACTAGTAGCCTAGCTATGCTTTTAATTCTTGTGCTTCTTTTCTACGCTTACAGTACCTCGATTTATGCCTTCTAAGTTAAGTTTTATTTCCTTGCTCTTTTTCAATTGAGTCTTTTACTGCTACTGTTTTAATTTCTACATTATTACTTCTATTGCGATTTTTGTCTTTATCATGTTTTAGTGTCTAGTCAAGATAGAATTTTGGATCAATTCTCCCACAGTGACACTCCTGCAAATCATTGTTAGTAGACAAAAATCAATCTTACACAACTGTTATGATGTCTCCTCTGAAGGGCCCTTGAAATTGTTACATGTGTCCACTGCTATCTTACAAGGAATTGGTTATTTCCCGCTTCTTACCATTTCTTCATCCATTGAGATATTAAGAGAAAGTCTATAAGTTTTCCTCCTTGAAAGTTAAGAGCATATTCTAGTTGAATGATTATGCATACAGTGGTAAAACCCCTCATACTTAACATTTTTCATCAATTATTCCCAAATTCCAAGTCATATTTCCATTAAGTCCGCTCACTTCCCCCTATTGCATAATTATTCTGGTCACATCTTCCAAATTACTTCTCTTGGTCTGTGAAACCATGAGTTATGAGTTCTAAATCTGTTGAAAACAATTTTTCCTGTGGAGTCGCCAGTTTGTTGACAATTAAAATTGTCAACGAATTTTTTCCCGCAAAGTGTTTCGAAAGCCTATGATTATAAAAAAAAAAACTAAATAATACTAGTAGGTGGCACCCCTTGAACTATTGGAGATCATATTTGTTCATTTTTTATGTTTTGATGATGTGCGACACAACTTACATGGTTGATGATATCTTGTTGTTATTGGTATGAGTTAAGCTTTTGAGGTGTTGCTTCTTTATGTTACTACAAAAAAGAAAAAGGAAAGGGAGGAACAAGAGGAGGATAGAAGCAAAAGCATGTTAAGATTTTCTCTTTGAGTTTATGTTGAGATAGTTCAGTTTTCATTCATTCATATATTTATCACAGCCTAATTTTCTTTTATGATAGAAGGGTCTTATTGTAGACAACAATATTAAGGGTTGAATCAAATCATTCAGACACTTGTTTTTTAGAGGTGTTGATCTATCTTTGATAGTCTGTGTAGACTTGTCTGTTTGTGAATTAATTTTCATGACTGATAAAGACTATTGTGAAAATTTGAGTGGAAAACAATCAGTGGCAAGTTGATCCAACTTTTAGAGTTTAGTTTTAGTTTTCTATCGGAGGTCCTTTTGTATGTTCCATCGGGGATGTCTAAGTTTGACTTTGGTCTAAGATTTGTGTATGAGATTTTGTAAAGAAAATGACTATTTGGTGAATTGGAATGAAATAAAGGATTGGTTTATGTCTCATCTGTCTTGATTATCATATTGGTGTCTTTACTTCTATTCTTATATTTATTTCAACAACTATTATATTCAAAAAATTACATAAAAAGTGAATTGCCAGCAATATTTTTTGTTGATAAAAGACTAGGCTAAGCACTCATAATTAATACTTGTGAGTTAGGAAGTTATTTTTGTTGGCTATAAACATAAGGTGATATTCCCATCTACTTTGATTTATCCAAGTAAAGTCTGAAAATGTTTGAGTAAGATCAATTCATATCTTTTCCTCAACAATGTGGTTGAAGGGTTTCCTAAACGTGGTTTAGAAGTTGACTTTTGTGAACATTTCATATATGGAAAACAAAGTCGGGTGAGGTTCCCATCTGGAGTGACAAGGGAAAATGAGATTCTAGAACTGGTTCATAGCAATGTGTTTGGCCCTGTTACAATGCCTTCTCTTGGTGGATCCCTGTATTATGTCTCCTTCATAGATGATTTTTCTAGGAAGACATGGATATATTTCCTGAGGAATAAATCAAAGGTTTTCAAGAGATTTAAGGATTTTAAATCTCTTGTAGAAAACCAGACAGAGGAAAGGATTAAAGTGATGAGAGATGGAAATGGTGGTGAATTCCGTGGAAAATTATTTGATCAGTTCTATAATTAGTGTTGAATAACATGCCAAAATACCACACCATATTCCCCACAAAAAAATGGATTTGTTGAGAGAATGAACATAATGTTGATGGATAAGGAAAGGAGGATGCTCAGTGGTGCTGGCCTCGCACAAGAATTCTGGGTAGAGGCAGTCAACACTGCAAGATATCTGGTGAATATGTCTCCTTCATAGAAACTAGTCGACATGAATCCACATGAGGTATGATCAAGTAAGAATCCTTTGCTTGCGCATATTAAATTATTTGTATGTGATGCATTTCTACATGTTCCCAAAGAAAAGAGGAGCAAGATGGACAAGAAGGAAATCAAATGTACTTTCATTGGATATAAAGAAGGAATGAAAGGAGTCGGGATCCTACATCAAGGAGAATAGTGTACAATAGAGATGTGGTCTTAAAATAATTCATAGGTAAATTTTATCCTGAATAAGTTGTTATGACCAAGAATATTCATGAGACAGTGTGCGTTGAACTGAGAAATGAAGAAGATGATTCAGATGATTCGATTGAATCTGAGAAAGAGGTGGAACAAAAGACTCTGGTGGTAAGGAGGTTAGGAAGAATAAGAAAACCAATCGAAAGGTATAGTTCACCCGACTTGCGTTCAACATTCATGCTAACATCCATTGATGATGAGCCCAAGTTGATCGGTGAGGCAATCAACTCGGAAGAGGGTAAAATCTGGAAGGATGTCATGGTCGAAGAGATGGAATCATTGCAGAAGATTGAGACATGGGATTTAGTCAAATTACCTAGTGGAAGAAATATCGTCGGTAGAAAATGTGTATTCAAGAAGAAGATGAATGCCGCAGGACTAGTCGAGAAGTTCCAAGCTTGACTGGTAGAGAAAGGTTATTCCGAAGTCAAGGGAGTCGACTTTGGTGATATTTTTTCCCCTATTGAAAAAATAACTTCCATTAGAGTAATATTGTCTTTGGCTGCATCATTCAATATGGAAATATAATAGATGGATGTGAATAAAACGTTCCTACATGGGGACCTAGAAGAATAAATATACATGAAACAACCTAAAGGATTTGTATTAAATGGAAAGAAAGAGTTCGTGTACAAACTAAAAAGATCCCTCTACGGTATAAAGCAATCGCCAAGGATGTGGTACCAGAAGTTCAACACATACATCCTTAGTTTGGGATTTTTGATAAGCAAAGTTGATGACTGCATATATTCCAAGGAAGAAGGTGGGTGTTTCATATATGTAGCTTTGTATGTTGAAGGCATGTTTCTGATTGGAAACAACATGGATGAAATAAAGGAGGTGAAGAAGCAACTATCCTCCAAGTTCGACATGAAGGATCTCGGTGCAGATAACTTCATTTTGGGAATGGAAATTAAGAGAGATCGAGCCACTAGAAAGATCTGGTTGAATCAAATGAAGTATATTGAAACAATTATGAAACATTTCAACATGCAGGATTGGAAATCAATGAAGGTGTCGATTCCTATTGGATCAAGGCTAACTGTTGAATAGAGTCCAAATACACAATAATATATAGAACACGTGGAATGTGTTCCCTATGTAAGTGTTGTTGGTAGTCTATTATATGCAATGGTCTACACTCGACCAAACATTTTCCATGTAGTGGGAGTGTTGAGTAGGTACATCTCAACACCTGGAAAGGATCACTGGAAAATTGTCAAGAGAGTATTCATGTATTTTTGTGGCTCAAAGGACTATGCTATATGTTAGCAAGGAAGACCTGGAGGTGACAGTGGTAAATTAAATGTACATGGCTTTATCGATGGCCACTGGGCTGGAGATCTAGATCGATGGAGGTTTACCAACGTATATGTCTTCAATATGTTCGGTGGAGTAATAAGTTGGATTAGTAAGAAACAGTCGGTCATATCCTTGTCAAAAACAAAAGATGAATACATAGAGGCCACTCATGGAATCAAATAAGAAGTATGGCTGCAAAGGTTGTGTTCAGGAATCGAGTTTGAGTAGAGAGCTATGAAGGTAAGTTTTTATAGTCAAAGTGCAATATTTCTGGCAAAGAACCATGCTTATCATTTGAATACTATGCACATTGATGTATAATACCATTTCATAAGAGATATGGTGGAAAGTAACAAGGTGCTACTTGAGAAAGTAGACATGTTGGAAAACATAGCAAACTCATTGATCAATTATGTGAGTGTTGTGAACTTTTCTTAGTGCAGATAAGCAATGGGTATTGCTTCCCTGGGTCTATGAATGTAAGTTTAGGAATCTCCTATTTTTCAGCAAAGAAGACAACAAGTGGGAGAATTTTGGATTGTTATATTCTTTGTAGTGAAAGTCTAGTCGAGGTAGATCGACTAATGACTGAAGGTCGAGGTGGATCAACTACAATCAAGGTTGAGGTGGATCGACAACAAGTCAAAGGTTGAGGTAGTTGACCAGGTAAATTCGAATTCGAATATATTGATGAAAATTCAACCAACAAGAGGTCAAAGTGTGAGCATGAGATGACTGACTAGAGACCGAATGAAGGATGATTGGTAGTCAACTGGTAATCCGACTTGGAGTCAACTGTAATAGAATCCATGGATTTGTGGGATATGTAGCCAATGATCTGCATGAATCTATAACCATTTTTGGGCACCAAGTCTTTATGTTTTTTCCTGTTGTAAATACTATAAAGAGGCGTGTTGTAAGGTTGTAAAGAATAATGAAAAATATACTAATGCATGAGTAAATTGTAGGTTGTTGGTCTTGTAGATGTAAGACATATTAGCTATAGGGTTGTTCTTACGTAAGAAATAGGGTATGATGTTGATTTTGTTTTAGGTGTGGACCAAGGTTAGACATGTAACCTTTTATTAAGATTGAATAAGACAACAAGAGAGCATACTGATCAAGGAATGTTGATTTTCCAAGTTTGGGTTTCTAGGGTAAAATATCTTCATACTGTGTGATTTATTTTTCTTTTACATTCGTGATTAAATTCTTCTTCTCCTGTGCCAGGTTTAGTGTGTAAGTGTCCTTCATTTCCTGACAACTATGCATAGTGAAAAAATGTTGCACTGGTTCTCAAAGGCAGGGTGTGACAATCAAGAAAATCTTGGAAAAAAAAAACTAAAGAAGATTTCCAGTGAATTCCAGGGTTGACTAATCACAGAGTGTCACGTGAAGACTCAAAGATCTAAAAAAATGAAAGGTATCAAGACTAAGAGAACAAATATGAAGGATATGTCCCCAGTGGAGTTACAAATTTTGTTATCGGACAAGTCGGTCTATGCAAACACAGACTGATCTCCCTAGACTCAGAAACCAATACTAGAACAAAACACGACATAATATATAACTTTCCCTAGGTTTTTGTATTAAAAAATACTAGCTAGCAAGAGCTCACACCTTTTAATCAATGTTTTTCCTCACTAGTCACAATTTCCATCTTCGTCATAAGACTTGTGAATAATAACCTATAATAAGAAACAAGCCAACAAGAGTGAAATAAATAATGGTATATTTTTATGAAACCTGTGTGTTGATGATAAAAATTGTAATGAGGAATTCGCCTGCAAAGTATTGCTAAAGCCTATTATTTATAAGATAATGATATATATAATACTAGTAGGTGGGACCCCCTTGTAGATTGGAAGTTCAAAGATAATATTTTTATACATTTTATGTTGTTGTTCGATGATGCTTACAAGGATCTACATGATTGATGATGAAATACTGGTTCTATTTGCGACAAATGGTAGATGGATAATGCATGCTATGTGTGAGTTTCGTTACTCTAAAATCTCAATTCCATGTCATGATGGATTATGTGAACTATTATTACAATGCTATTGGCGCCATGATCTATTACATGTTACACCTCCACAAAACATATGTTAGTCATGAAAAAAGAAAAAATAAATATGGAATAAATCTAAGGAGAAGAAACTAAACTATGCTATACTATGCTACACTATATGCTTTTGAAAATTAAAAGGGTTGATGTTAGTCCTAACTAGCAATGTTAGTGGATGTTAGTGGCTATATGATATATTGAGTCATATGAAGGAACATTTGATATGCTTGTGGTATGTTTGGAAATGGTTAATGTGATATAGGGTGGCAAACTTGGCAAGTAATGGATGTTAGTTTCAATGCATAGATTAATTGAATGGATTAATGGATGGTTAGTTGGTGTGTACTAAGTAATTGAATGAGTAGACGATTGAAGCAATGCACATTTATTATAAGTCACTCCATACCTCTCCCACTGGCCGTCACCCTAGCTTGGCTATTGTTCAATTGTGTTTTGTTGTGGTTAAGCTCTGATTTTCAGGCGAGGAAGGAATTGCTCGACCAAGCTCGCGTTTTTAAGGATTTTTGGTTAGTACACGTATGTATTTTCCGCCATCCATGAACTTGCTCTGGTTATGAAATTGATATTGGATTGGTGATGTATTGTTCTATTGTTTTCTTGATACTGGAAACTATGTAAACTTGTGATGTTTCTCTGAAATGGTTAGTTTTCTGTATTCACTATAAATGAACAAATTGGATAGTTGAAGTCACGATTCATTGATGATTCTGTGTGGTGGAAGCCATGAAGTCTCTCTATTGTCTTATGGGTTTTGTTTGAATGGTTTCATTCGGTCCAGACTTGTTGGGCGTCTCCACACAATTCTTGTAAATATACCTGATCGTTTTTGGTGTTATGGGGTTGTTGTGTTTGATTTTTAACCACCTTGGGTCACTTTTATCATTTTCACCTAGTTATGGGCTCATGCATGATTTTGGTTCCTGAACAGTTGGTTATGGTGGATATTATGCCAATATGCTTTCTTTAGGGTTGGTTGTTATTACATGGATCTGCATTTTTACCAGCATTATTCAGTTTTCTAGGAAAACCACCAGGGTTATACCCATGCATGTTCTCAGGGTTATTACTAGCCAGTAAGGAACCTCTACTCCTCTATTCATAGTCTCTTCTACCTGGTGTGAATTTTCACCATGTCATACATGTTAATGGTTATATGGCCTATGTGTCCACCATGTTGTTTTGAAGGGTTCTCACCTATTGTTGATATGGTCGAATCTAGTCCTTGTGTTTCAATGATCGAATGAACCCTTGACTATTTTTTTTTTCGTTTCTACCAAGCTCGATTTTGATTAACTCAACAGTCACACTTTTTCGGTCATATGATTGACTCTTATAGTTGTTGGGTAGTATTGCCAGTGAGTTTGATTATTGGCTCATCCCTGTTGATCGGGTTAATTAAAGAGTTGATGGAATAGCGTTGACAGTGGTTTTTATTATTGGTATTTAGTCATTGCATTATGTATTATAACAGTCGAATCAATAGCTCAGCATGTTTAATTGGTTGATTCGAGAAATGAAATGGGCACAAAGTTGTTTCCTCTTGTGTTGTAACAATTGGATTGTTAACTCAATGATTTGATTGGGAGTATGCCTCTTTGCATTATGCGTTGGGTTGTTTGTTTCCTACAACATGGTATAAGTTGAAATGATGGTTGTTGTTACTGTGTGTTTTAATTTCCAATCGAGATTATTGCAAATTAAAATCGTGATAGTTGTGACTTAGTTGTCTGTTGTGTATGTTTTATGGATATCGTGCATCGTATCAAAGATGGGCACGAGTTTTATAACAATATGGTTTCATTACAAGTTAATTGTTAAATTGATTAGAGGGATGAAATCAGGCACAATTTTAAAAGAAGTTGTGTCTGTGATTGATTTGAGGGGATAATTCATGGGCAATGGTTGATGTTTTGATGATGAATAGAGTGGAAACAAATGATTGTGTGTTCATTTGAAATTTTTTAAAAATATAATAGGACAAATGAGAGGAAACAAAATTCTTATACAGGTTGTTTTGGAAGGCATGTTATTTTTAGTATGATGACACTGTGTTAAATATTTAAATGTGAACAATGAGAAAGTTAACACACAATAATGGTTAAATTATACACAGTGATTGTTTAATTGATCACAATAATTATTTGGTTAGTGATTGGATCATTTGCATTAAATACATAATTGCTTTATGGATTACTTAATGATTTTTTTGAACAATATCCTCTCTTTCCCCTACCACTATTTCACTTTTTCGCTAATTACAATCCCCTCGCCTTCCCATATCCATTATCCACTCCCTGTTCATAAAATTTGATTACAGTTAAGAAGAATTATGTATTGTAACAGTTTAAGATCGCAAGGATGGATTACAGTGATATGTTCGTTGGTTTACGTTACACTTAATTGTTTGTTGTCTATGAGCAATAACCATGATATTTTCCCCCTCATTTTAACATTTTTAACTCAATACAACCCCTCACATATCCTAGAACCTTTGTTCACCCTCTGCTCATTGACAACTATTAAACAACTTGTATGGATTGGATTGCATGAGACTGATATGTTGTTGAGCCAAAATTTATTTCATATTTTAAAAGGAGTTGTCATGTATGGTTGTTAAAGAGACTATTTTCTAATCAAGTATGCATACATGAATGATATTTTTCAGCCAAGGTAGCCATGGCATAGGTAATCGAGGAAGAGGTAATTGAAACAGGGGCCCTAGAAGGCCAAGATTCTCCATACACTTTGATGCAGACTCACAAGAGTTAGGCCAGTTGTTTCAAGATGGATTTTTTAACTGGATCAGGCAAGGAGTGGTCCCACCTAGCCCTGAAAGGCCTCCCTTCCAAGCCCCACATGTCCCTGGTATTCTTGTTCCCCGTCATGTCTCATTGTAGCCTAAAGTTCCCAAAAATGATGAATGACAAGAGATTGTCCACCCGACAGTATCCCAACATCGTGGCTGGCCCAATTTGTCTTTACCTACTCCCCCGCCTATCAATCAATTTGTCCAAGTTGTTCATGTACACTCACCAGTTCAATCTTCCCATGCAAGTAAAAGGTTGAAAATTGATGCCCACCATGCCCAAGACAAAGGAAAAACCACTGCTGCCCCTTCCTCACCTTCCAATGGCTCTGATAAATCTGTGTCCTCCCACATGCATTTGAGGGACGATTGTTCTCATGTGATCAATGAGATTAGGCCTAAAGGCTCAACACAACCAAAGGAAAATTTAGAGAGATCAAAAGGTGACAACACCAACAAGGGAAGGATTGCATCCCGGAGTGGAAAATATGGATTTTAATTTTTTTTTAATTTATGAATTGATAATAACAATTGACTTTTGGAATTTTGGACAACACATTATTTTTTGGATATATGAGCAATATATTTTGAAAATAATTTCAATTATTATTGAGATAAATTGTCAAATATGAATGTGATTATGGGAGTCACAAGGATGGATGTTTTGTTTAATTAACTAGTTGTGTTATGATTGTTAAAAGCTAAAGGGAGACACAAGGGGTCCCACCTACTAGTTATTATTTATTTTAAAAACCCTTATTATGATTATTACTTTTCCCCCATAACTAAAAAAGTAGGTTGAGTTTTTGTTAACTTAACTAATGAAGTTCAACTACTTCAACCAATTCCAATTTTCTTAAAGGAAAAGGAAAAGGGATGGACACAAGGAGAATAGAAGGAGAAGCATACTAAGGTTTTCTCTTTGAGTCTTTTTTTAGATAATTCAGTTTTCATTCATTCCTCAACTCATTAGAAGCCTAATTATTTTTTATGATAGAAGGGTCCTATTGTAGACAACAAGATTCAGGGTTGAATTACATCATTCAGACACTTTTTTTTCAGAGATGTTGATCTATCTTTGATAGTCTGTGTAGACTTGTATGTTTGTGAATTAGTTTTCATGACTAAGAAAGGCTATTGTGCAGATTCTAGTGGGAAGCAATCTATGGCAAGTTGATCCATCTTCTCAAGTTCAGTTTTTTGGTTTTCTGTCAGAAGTCCTTTTGTATGTTTCATTGGGGACGTCTAAGTTTGACTTTGGTCCAAAACTTCCTTAGGAAATTTTGTAAAGAGAACGATTCTTTGATGAATTGGAATGAAATAAAGGATTGATCTATGTCTCATATGTGTTTATTATTGACTTAGTGTCTTTAATTTTGTCTCTATATTCATTTCAACATCTGATATGTTCAAAAAATTGCATAAAAAATGACTTTTTTCAGCAAGCTTTTAATTATAAAAAAAATAGCCTAAGAACTTGTAAACAATACTTGTGAATTAGGATATCAGTTTTGATGGGTGATCTCATTTATGATCTCTATCGAAGTTGCACCAAATTTGATACCCTCGATAAGTTTTGGGCTTGATACCCTGCTCGTTGTGGTCCATCTAAGTGTCGATCGTACCTGCCTGGTAGTTGTTCATGAGCTAGCAACCTAGTTGCCTTTGATTTTAGGGACTTACATAGGTAACTGTGGGGGTATACTGTGGTACCTAGGGCAGACATTGGGCCACAATTTGTAGAGTATACCCAGAGGGTTCTTCTATATTCGAGTTGCAATTGCATCGGTAAGTTGCTCTAGTGTTGGTTGTTGTAACTGTTCTTCCAACTAGTAATAGTTTTTTGCTTGTTGCATCTCATAGGAACTTTTTCTAGTGCGTGTTTGGTCTTTCAACATTAGAAAATCCCTAGGGTGTCGTTGATTTTCTCACAATGGAATATCAAGATCTTCGTCAGTCACGAAGGCTTTTGGGCCTATAGCCAGTTAACTTGGAGCCACCACCGCCACCGCAAAGGCGAAGACTTGACTAGGAAAGGTATTTTGAGGCGATCGGGCCACAAGAAACTATACCCAAGCCACAAGAAACTATACCCAAGCCATCTCCGAGAGGAGAACATTCATTTCCGGAGGAATCGACTATTTCTATCCTTGGAGGGGAAGCTCTCGGTCCGTATAACCCTCCGATCATTGACAAGTCAATGATNTCCAAGTAGCGATGGAAGCAAATGATGCTACTTCGTCAGGTGGTCCTCATACTCCCTCTATGGCTGCCACAACTGGGGGCACCCACCTCCTAACTCACCTTCATAGGTCCAGGCCACTGTGGTATCGACCGCCTATACCTCATGCACTGGTCTGATTTCGTCCATGGAGGATATAACTACATCATTTATGCAGAGTGCAACAGGCCCTTCGTTTTCATAAGAGATGCCCAACTTTGACACAAACTCGGTCCTCACCTCCTCAACCCTACAAACTTTAGGTCTGGGGGTAGGGAGCTCTAACGCTCCTCTGTAAGGGTCCATGGGGGGCACCTCAGCCCCTTATAATTATTTCCCTTACAGTGGGGGTCATATTCCTCCGTCGTCCCCCTCACTTGGCGTGCTTCTCAGTAGCCTGCTTGGATGAACATGAATCACAGCTTGTTTGGAGCAGGTAATTAGGGACCTTCTTCCAATACCACACTAGTGGGTTCTTTGTTGTTCTCTTTGTTCGATGCATTTGGTAACAATGCATTCTCGTCAGCTACCGTCTCGGCCGGGGGCAACCCTGGTTTTGGATCACAAAATCCTGCACAGGGTATTATTCCTGCATAGGGGGCACACACTTCTCAAGGACCTTGGAATCTGTGGTAGGGATCAAATCCCTCTTCAGGCATGCTGACTGGGGGAAACCCCTTCCATGGTCAATGGAACCCTGGGAAAGGCTCAATACCTATGCTCATCGGATCGGCAGGGGGAAAGCCTTTCCAGAACTTTTGGAACACTACGTCGGGAGCAATCCCTTCTCAGCCCTTAAAGTCCTATTATGGGAGTCAACCGATGATGTCTCAACCAATGCAGTATCTCAATGCTAGCCTAATCCATGGTTATTACCAGAACCCGAGCCAACAACCTCACTTTTCCTGGAAACCTGGTGCCAGCTAAATCCCAGGCTCCTATCCTCCTGTACATACTAAAAAACCTAAGCTACCATTTCTGGAAACTTTGCATTTGCCAGACTTGTCAAGATTATTAAATGACCCAATCTGTCATGATCCATGTTGGCCTGCTATGCCGACCAAGTTTCCCTCGTACATTCCAAAGTTTGAAGGCAAGCCTAATGAAGATCCATGCGATCACATGACTACCTTTCACTTATGGTGCTCGTCCAAATCTTTGAGAGACAACTCCATCCAATTGCATTTGTTTCAACGAACTCTTATCGGGAGTGCTGTGAAATGGTACATCGAGCTCGATCGCTCAAGATACTCTACTTTTGGAGAATTTTCAATGGTTTTCTTAAATCATTTTCAATTACCTGTGAGATACGATGCCAACACTGAACTGCTGGCCAACTTTGAGCAGACAAAGGCTGACCATATCTCTGATCACATCCGAGAATGGCAGTGCCAGAAGAGTTTTATTAAACTACCATTTCCACCAACATTCTTGCTAGAATGGTTCCTTAAGTCTTTGGTACCCCAAATATCCAAGGACGTAGTAACATCGGGGTTTTTTTTGGAGGAAGAGGCGATAATGAGAGCTCAACAATTCAACTGATTTAATCTAAGTCTGGTTTTCTTTATGAATTTTTGCCAGATGCGCCACAGTCTATTCTTGATAAGACAAGACACAAGTCTAGACCACATGCTGACAACATTGTTGGTTCAGCACAAGCAAAGCCCACAGATCCATTTTCAAACCAATTGCAATAATTTTCGATACATCAGACAGTGGCCAACCCAACTCCTAGTTTGACTGCTCCCCCTACTTAGACGTCAGATTTACAAAGCTTGTAATTGATGAACCCAAAGGCCAACCAGCAGGCCAAAGGGAAGAAAAAACAATGAAAGAAGGGTAAGGGGGATAAGAAACCGACCAATAATGCTGGCAGGGGAAACACAGAGAGAAAGAGGTCAAAGTATCCATGCAACCTTTGCATGGAAGACCACCCGACTCACCTGCTCCCTCAACTTGCAGAGGCCCAAAAGTTATTGGCACAACAATAGCCTACATTGTTAACGAACCCATTTCCTCATGGGAAAAATTTAACTCAAGCCTCTGTGAACGTGGATGGGGGGTAGTCAGGGACCCCCTTCGTCATCTAGTAATCCCTTGACCTCGAATATCTATATGGTGAAAGGTGAATCTCACATAGCTACTAGGGAACATTATTGCAGAATGCCAAGTATTGTCGAAAAGGGTAAAGAAGTCGAAAACCCGTCTATTCCTCTCCAGATCAAGAGAACGATGGGTGAAACAATGACACACATCCCAAAAGGGGTGTTTAAGAAGGCTTCGTCTAATCCAAATGTGAGGTACGCCTAGAACTACTATGTGGTGGAGGATTTGTCTACAAACCCCTGGTGCAATGTCTTCTTTGGAGGTCCTCCAAAGCTTCCCTTCTTAGAGAAAGGATTTGCTAACCAACTTAGGATCCACTGAGACATGTAATCCGAGAAATATCATGCTTGATATAACCAACTTGAATCCTTGTCTCCCATACCACATTGCATTTCAGATAGTAGTGGCTCACCCCATGAAATCTTATACCTAGAATATTTTCCATACAGTGGTTGATGAGGGTGCCTCAACATGCTTGATGTCATTGGCATGTTGGAAGGCCATTGGCCAACCCATTCTGTCTCCTTCACCTACTCTTCTTATAGATTTTGACGGCCATTCTTTAAGACCACATGGAATCATTCCTTCTTTCCCTGTGCAGTTAGGAGGGAATACCGTGTGTGTCAAATTTGAAGTGGTTGATGCACCTCTCGACTACAACCTCATGTTAGGAAGGAGTTGGACATATTCCATGCATGCAGTGGTTGCCACAGTTTTTTGGGTCTTGTTGTTTCCACATGAGGGATGAATCATGACCATTGATCAATTTTCCTTCTCCAGACCTAACCCTTCATCGGGGGCATCCATGGTCCCAATGATTGATCACCCACAGCCCGACATCGTCAACGTGGGGGTTTGTTTGTGCCCACCTCTCATGGGTACTTTCAATTACCTGACTCCTTTCAAAGATGTCAAAATGATATCGGTTGTCCCTGACTAGAATAAGGATGAAATATTTTCAATGTCGTCGTTCCACACGACTTACTTTAATGATCAGTGGATTCTTCCATCCCCATCATCCAAAATGGAAGGGACAGGGCATCATGGCATATCCATTCCCTTGTCCATGATAGAGGTTGCGTACTCTATAGTCCAACAAGATTCCACCAACCCCGATCTGACTCCCACATAGGATTTAGATACAGTTCTCAAGCTTGCCTGGGCTCAAGGTTCCCTTGCCACTACCGATTCTTTAGACTTGGTCTTGCCCTCTGACAAGGTGATTTTAGAGGCATCGAATGGTTCAAACAGACCCTGGGATGATCTCTATCACAGATCATATTTACTCCCAGAGTTAGGAAGAATAGAGGCAGGATAATTTGTGTTGACTATGACTAGATATAGGTCTTGTCCTATCATTCCTCTGGCTATACACACAGTTTATGCCGAGGCTAATATGGAAACCATCACTAAAATGATACCTATCGATATCTCCAGAACCCCTAGCATTGTGGAGAATGTCTTCATCCGAGTGGACTGTTCCCCCGAGGAGATTCAGATCTATACAAATTTATTTAAAGAATTATGTGATGTTTTTTCCTGGTATTACGAGGAAATCCCAGGAATTGATACAAGAATCGTCGAACATGAGATTACGACTTACCCTGACGCCAAGCTAGTCCATCATAAGATTCCTCTGGTTAATCCTTGGAAATAAGTAGCTATTAAGGCTGAAGTAGAGAAACTACTCAAAGATGGTTTCATCTACCCCGTTCAATTGACTCAATGGGTGCCAAATCTCGTTCTGGTAAAAAAAAAAGAAGGGAACGATTTGTGTATGTACAAACTTCAGTGATTTGAACAAGGCCTGTCCAAAGGATAATTTCCCCACCCCATTCATTGACCATATTGTTGATGAATGCACAGTTTGTGAGATCTTTTCATTCATGGATGGTTTTTCAGGATACAATCAGATACAGATTAAGCCCGAAGACCAGCATAAAACAACTTTTATCTGTCCGTGGGGTACATTTTCTTATCGGAAGATGCCTTTTGGCCTAAATAATTTTAGAGACACCTTTTAGTGGGCCATGTCTTTTGCTTTCCATGACCTGAAACACATAGTCGAGGCTTATCTCAATGATTTAGCATCACGATCTCATAAGAGAACTGCTCATCCCACACACCTCTGACTTATCTTTGAGCGATGTCACTACTATTGGATTCACTTGAATCCAAAAAAGTGAAGTTTTTTCATGATGTTGGGTCGTACTTTAGGTTTTATAGTGTTGACAACAGGGGTCATGGTCGATCCTCTAAAGGTTGAGGAGATAGTTCAATTTCCTCCCCCATGCACAGTCCCTCAGCTTCAGAGTTTACAGGGAAAAGCCAATTTTCTTAGGCGTTTTATCGCAAACTATGCCGAGATCACTAAAGGGTTTATGCGTTTACTAAAGAAGGGAGTTACTTTTCATTGGGATGAATCCGCACGACGCTCTTTCAAAGAGTTGAAACACGCCCTCACGTCTTCCCCTCTACTTCGACCACCCAATTATAATAAAGATTTGTTATTATATTTAGCCACGACAGAGTCGACATTCAATATGGTATCAGTTTAGGAGGACGATTTACTTGAAGAAAACATCATTTATTACCTGATCCGAGGCCTGGTTGGACCAAAACTCAACTACTCCCACATTGAAAAACTTGCGTTGGAAGCAGTACATGTCCAATGGTTCCGTCACTATATCTTGTTTTGCAAGACCACCATCATTGCCATTGTGAATATGTTCCAATACATGTTGACACGAGTGTAATCAAAAGAAATATTAGTACATGGATTGTTATCCTCCAGGAATTTGACTTGGATTTTGTGTCTGCGAAATCTAAAAATTTCTTGGTCTTTGCAAAACTTATATCGGAACTTTCGGTTGATTCAGGTGATGTTATGCCTGAAGAATCACTGATTAAAGGAGATATTTTTCTAATTTCATCTTCGGACCCCTGGTATGGAGATATACTAGTATATCTCCAAACTTTGAAGTGCCCCACCTATGCTTCTCGTGATGAGAATCGATGTATATTCAATCAGGAAAAAAACTATCTCATACTCGAAGACACTTTGTATTGTCGGGGTGTAGATTGCATCCTTCATCGGTGCCTTACTCATGAAGAAGTGAAACTCGTGCTTAACGACTGCCACACTGAAAAATGTGGTGGTCATTTGTCTGGGTTGGAAACAACCAAAAATATTCTACGAGTCGGTTATTATTGGCCGACGTTAATCAAAGATTGCGTTGAATCGATCAAGAAGTGCCACCTGTTTCAGATCTTCTCTTGGAAGATGAGGGAACACCCCGCTCCTATGTTTCTTGTCAATACAGTTGGCCCCTTCACTAAGTGGGGGATTGATTATACTACATTCCACCTCCCTTCATCTAGGGGGAACTATTATATCATCGTAGCAGTAGACTACTTCACTAAGTGGGTCGAAGTTATGCCAATGTTCAAAGACGATGGAGAGGCAACAACTCTCTTCTTGTTTAATTAGATAATATCAAGGTTTGGCATCGCAAAGGAGATTGTCATTGACCATGGTAGTCACTTTCATAACAAAATGATGTCCCCGTTAACGTCAAAGCTAGGGTTGAGACAAGAACACTCTTCACCTTATTACCCACAAGAAAATGGTCAGGTGGAAGCTGTGAATAAGTCTCTCAAGACCATTCTACAATGAATGATCAATTTGGCCAAGTCAAATTGGCATTTTATGTTGTACTCGACATTGTGGGCCTACCGAACGTTTGTAAAGATTGCCACTGGTTTATCACCTTTTCAAATCGTTTACGGGTTGGAAGTAGTCTTGCCTATAGAATGCAAGATCCCATCTCTTAAATTGGCAGTACAGTTATTGCCAGACACTTCACCGCTTGAAGAACACTTATTATATCTCGAGCAACTCGATGAGAAACGACACGATGCAGCCTTTGCTAACAAGGCTCGCAAGAAAAAATTCAATTATCAGTATGATTGGTCCATTCATCCTTGGATTTTCTCTGAAGGAGACCTTGTCCTGGTCTATGTCCAAGAAAAGTATCCCCTGGGGGCAATCAAGTTCAAACCCATGTGGTTCAGACTGTTCATCGTGAAGGAGGTATTAAAGAAGGGAGCTTATCGTCTGGTTTATTTTTATGGGAATTCTTTAGCAAATCCTAGAAATGGGATCTACCTCAATAAGTATTACTCATAGGTGGGTCACCTTGGGTGACTTATTGTATATATGTATAGTTCTTATACATTTTAGTTTTTGTCTTTTTGTTTTATGGACGTGTCATTTTTTATGTCATTTTTTCACTGTCGTAGATGTCAAGTGAATCAGACGTGTTCATTGGATTCGCAGACGGTGCTAGCTGACACACTCAGAGACTTGCTTCTGTAGCTTGGGTGATCTTCACACCTCAAGGTCAGTTATTATCTTCTGGAGGTATATGTTTAGGTGACGCCACAAACAATGTTGTCAAATACAATGCAATAATAGAGTTGGCTTGTGATCCCTTGTCACATGGTATCTCTTACCTCCGAGTCTACTTAGATGCACAATTGGTTGTGTCCCCATTAGACGGGGTTTACCACATTTATGATCCTACTCTACATCGACGATTCCTTAGGGTACATCTCTTAGAATGTTGTTTTTATTACATTATGTATATCCATGTTCCTAGGAGATTGAATCAAATGACAGATACTCTAGCTAATCAAGTATTAGATTGGCAAATTGAGCAAATGTAAGAAAAATCACACACATACACATGTAAATAAATGTAACCCATAGGACAAAAAGATGTACATATATATATAGAAAAATTATCAGAGTACATATGTGGGCGCAAGCGCCTTAAAAAATAACAAGTCTGGTATACAACGTGGGGCTTATGCCCTCAAAAATACACAAAGAGTGCCCAAAACACATAAATTGTCCACCCTAAGATAAGCATAAGGCCTATTGGCCCTACCATAGTGGACTACAGTGTTTTCCAAATGCCAAAATAGTTAGACCCAATTTTGTGGCACCCCAACAACATGAGGCTACATAGATGGCGGGAGATCCTTGATCTTGCCCATGGGCACAGTATGGGTGAGTGTGGTCAAGTTCCGCTCCACTCGTCTCAAAACTCTCTCAGCCTCTCCAGCTGGAGGTACCTCTGTTGTTGTTGCTAGTCTGACGACCACTGCTAGTAATTCCTCTGGTCATGGATTATGCATGCTCCGTAAAAAATCAGCTTGATGCACTAGTCCCACATCTATACATAACAGATACAAAGTTGTCAGGTACTCTGGTATACATAAAAATGATATATATAAAAATAAACTAATTTTTTTTAAAAGAAAATGTACCTAACTCTCCTTTCTCTACTCCAGGAGGTACGGGCATGTCAAGATCCCTGGAGAAGTTGATCTCGACATAGGGGTAGTCCTCTATAGTTGGAATCTACCGAGAGCACCAATCGAAAAAAGTATCATCGAAGGCCTCAATGGTTCTCCCTCCCTCCTGTCGTGGCAACAATGTTTCCCATCTGCATACTGCTGGGAAGTAGGCCACGTGCCCCTGTACTATCTCTCATGGACTAAGACAGGGTACCCTCTCGAAGAAGAAAGAGCACAATATAGTCTTGAACCTAAAGTTCTTGTTGTTCCGCAAATGAATCTCTATGAGTTGTCTCTTCATACACTCTGGCATAGTTGTGCTCCAATCAAACACTTGTGCAGTTAATAAATATATTGTGCAATGCATATGCACCTGGGAGGCCTGATGTAAAGTTGCGGATCCAGGGATTTGCCCAATAAGTAAAACTATCACTTTTAGTGATAGGTTGGTGATTTTTTGGATCGGTACCTGGGAACCCACTTTATCTATTTCGGCCTCATAGTGTTTCCCGATCAACTCAACAATGTTGTGAGGCCTAGGGGAAAAGCACGAAGGTCGACTGGTTCCCCTCTCCTGGAGAGGCCAGTCAAAAAATAAATATCTTCAATCATTGGAGTCAATGACTGTCCCTCGAGCATAAACGCCTCTGCATCTGGGTGCCAGTAATCCACCAAGGCGTTCAACAGCCTGGGTTGTACCCTCATGAGTGGAAATTGGAAGAATTTCCACAACCCACATTGTTTTAATGCGGTGATAGCAGTAGGGTATTCCTCAACCAGTATGTCAATGTCCTCATGCTCCCTCTCTCTCCAATGGACATACATTATGCAAAATGTCAAGTTCAAAGGGGAGTTAAATAATGCATTTTCACATTTTTTTCATATGTTAGAGGGTGTACATGGGTTGTACTGGGCACAATAGCATATATATGCGAGGAGATTATTCTTTTCCCACATGCATACACAGGCTGTGCTTAGACATCTCGCGTACATGCAGGGCTAACCTTATTAAGGGTGCGCGCCCACCCCAAAACAAAAAGAAACGCAAAAAGAAAGTATGGAAATGCAAGAGGAACTAGTTTGTACTTACTTGGTCCAAGCAGAAGTTTGTTTCGTCCACTGAAGCTCCCGGAATCAACTTCTTTCACAAAGGGGTGTTTTTGGATTTTTGGTCAATTCTCAATTTGCAATGGTGATAATGAGCTGCCAACTTCTATTTATAGACTTTTTTGGCCCTTTTTGTCATTTTTTGACCCTTTTTGTCGTTTTCTCTGGCTTGAAAAGCATGTAATGTGGTTCTTGAATTTCTCATTGGATGTTACGATACACTTTACTTTTGGTTCGACGAACTGTTTTGGAGTTGGGGCACTTTTAAGGTCCTTTGGTGAAAATTCATTTTTCCAACTTTGTGCATTTAAGTTAGGATTCCACCTCCACTTGTTGCACCTCGTTGTATTTTTTGCTTTACCATAGGATCAAACCCACCGAATGGCGACACGAAACCGTCATTGCTACTCTAGAAGTGTCTTAATTTAGTGGTAGAGCCTACCTTCACAATGATGCCCTAGGTAGATCCTGGTTGCCTTTTGGTGTCCATGTTGTCCTTAATGACTTTAGGCTCAGGAGTCGTTTTAGTCTTGTCTTAATTACCAGTTTGAGCCTTTACATGTCTGATATGTCATCACTCTTGGCTTCACCCTAGGGACTCCCAAAAAACGGGTTTTCTTTTAAGCCCTTTTCAGACCCTCTAAACATGAAAAGATTGTTGAGCGATCTTGTTTCCCTTCACACTCATCCAACTCAAATTTGAAGGCATGTCAGTCTGGCGGTAGTTTACCCCTTTTTCGGTCCAGATAGTCAATTGTATGATCAAAGGTATACTCTAGAAACTCCGGTTCGCTAGAAGAGTATTCTCAAGTATACGTTTAACCCTTTTCCAGGCCTGAGGGACTAAATTTATGAAAAAGGAACCCTCATGGAGTCCATAGTTAATCTCTTTTCAGACTCCCTAAAATTGAAAAGATCGTCGAGTGAGCTTGTTTCTTCACACTTGCTAAAATGGTATAGAAGAACATCCTTCACGGAGTCCATAGTTAAGCTCTTTTCAGACTTCTTAGAAGTGAAAAGATCGTCGAGTGACCTTGTTCTTTTACACTCGTTAAATGGTTCAGAAAAACATCTACTGGCATGAGTTTACCCTTTTCCCCGCCTGTAGATTAAGGAGGAAAAATGTACACTTCAGGAGATTCGTCTCACTGGGAGAATTCTCCTAAGTAGATTTTATACCTTTTCAGGTTAAGGACACTAAATCTAGAGAAAGGCAACGAGTCCATATTTAAGCTCTTTTCAGACTCCTTAAAATGGAAAATATTTCCAAGTGATCTTGTCTTTGTCACACTCGTTAAAATGGTTTTGAATAGACGTCTTTTCATTGCTATTTTATCCCTTTTTCGAGCCAACTAGACTTTCTTCGAAAAAGGTACCCCAATGGATTCTTCTTTTATGATTTTTCAGACTCTCTAAAAATGGAAAACACTGAGCTTACCTTCTCTGGGATCGTAAAAAATACATTGGAGGGGGTTTTCATTGTGTCTTGATAATCACAGTTGAATTCCTGCATTTTTTTTCCTAAAGTCAGCTCCATGTGGCTCTCAACTGAACCTTTGAAGAATGCTTTATACGCAAGCCTTGTAGCACTTTTCTTATGCGATCTGACACCTTGACCCATGGAGGAATTTTCTGAGTGTCCTTTTCCTGCACATGTTTCCTTGCTATGAGAATTAATGTGTTCCTTGTGCTTGGAACTAGTTTTCTTACAACACTCTTTCCTCCTTTGTAACGTAGCATTCTTTTAATCTTTTTCGAGCTTTCAAAATATTGAAAAAGACAAAAAAATAAAATATACCCCAAAAAGAGGATGGGAAAAGTATTTTATTTTTATGGCAGCACAATGAGTCTCCCTTGGAAAAATCACATCCTTCCATTTTTTCATCAAGCTTTGGGATTTAATATGACCTTAGGAAGTTGTTCTCATAACATAGAGTTGTGTCATCCTCTGTTTGGTTATCCTTCCAAACACATGGAGAGTTTGTGTTGCCTCATGCATCGTGAAATTATGTCAATGTCATGCTACCTTAGTCTGATCATCAGTCGTGCTATTGTCCAAGGGAATTTTTACCCAACTTGAGTCAGCCTTTCTGCAGTTTGTCTCTTGCCCGCATGCCTGGCCATCCCTAAAGTCCAATCAAGTATTTGTTAGAAATCACTGAAGTTCTCTGCCTGATCACCTCGATCCTCTTGTTTGTTCTTCGATGAGCCGTTAAATACCTCTGGGTAGTGAAGTGTACACTCACATTACACTCCTACCCGAGTTTTGAAGATCTTGAATTTTTTTCTCTAGCTTTGAAGACCTCATCTCCATCCATCAGGCATCGTTGGCTTCTTGAAGATGGATACTATACATGTATATCTTTGATTTTGAGATGTAGATCTGTCATGTATTACTCGCGGCTACACTTTATATATTTATATGACATGGATCTACAGTGTATTTGATTGGCAGACATGATTTAGTTCATCCCGAGCATAGGTATGCTTGCCTCAGTGAGACAATTGTTACTTTGCAGATGGCACCTCTCGAACTCTAGTCCCGGGCTCACTGGCTTCGTACGTTGGGGAATATTTGTAATGTATTTAGGCCATCATATGCTCTTCTGACCTCACACATTAGGGGGCATCTCTTATAATCCTAAATTGCACCACACATGCAAACCTGGCATCGGTATATCTTACTTACTATTTTTGCGAAGCCAATACATAACAACTCTTCTTAAAAACACTATTTTTGAAGATGTACATGCCCTGCACCACTACTGCCCGCGTATGTACGCCATCTGCACCATTATTTCTCACGTACATACGCTAGATGAACCATTACAGCCCGCGTATACCCACAAAAGTTGCAAAAAATAAAAAGTTGCAAGGGATTCATTGAGATTACAGGCTATTGGTTGTTTTATTAACCAATTGACCACCTACATCCCATCACCCAACCAAATAACCATATTTTTGTCATATAAAAAGAGGTGTTGGTGTCTCATTCCAAGGAGAAACATAGCTACAATGAAACTATGCCCATTTCACTTTCCCCCCTTGCCCCAAGAATTTGCAGCCACATTGTGAGTTTTGATCCAGAATTCCCTATTCTTGCCTTTTTCCTCATCCATAATCCTATGCCCATTCTCTAGAGAGAAGTGTGAGAGAATAAGGATATGTGGAAGCAGTTGGAGCTTGGTGAAGAGGATCCCAGGACCGGGTTCGAGGAGCAGTCGTTGATCTCATTTTGTAGGTAACTATGTGAGATTAATATAAATAATTACTTTTTTTGTCCCGCCATATGATGTGTTCAATATTCATGTTTGATCTACATTTTTTTATGACATCTAACCCACTAATTCGTATATAGAATGTATGTTCATATTTTCTTGTTTTTATTTTGGTGAATGCAGGTCAGCCTTGGGAGGAGATTTACGGTCGAGAAACAACCGAACGCAAAGGGATTGACACCAGACGTGGAGTTTAAGGTAAGAATACCAGATCCCTATACTTTGTACTTTATGAATGAATGTGGGGTGTTGTCGAGATAGTTGTTAAAGGTAGGAGACTTTAGACGGTTAGCTCTACCTGCACTTTAGAACCCTAGTGTAGTCCGTAGGGGGGTTTTCCCACTATATCATAGAACTAGACCTAGAACTAGACCTTTCCATGCCATGCCTTGCATTTCCAAGCCTTTCCTTTCCTTTCTATGCCATGCATTGCCTTTCCTTTCCTTTCCATACCTAGACCTAGACCTTGCCATGCCATGCCTTTCCTTGCCATGCCTTGAAGTTCCTTCCCTTACCTTTCCATACCTAGACATACACCTAGACCTAGTCCTTTCCTTGTCATGTCTAGCCTTTCCTTGACTTTTCACGCCATTCCTTTCCTTACCATGTATTTCCTTGCCTTTCCATGCCTTGCATTGCCTTTCCTTTCCATTTCCATACCTAGACCTAGTCCTTTCCATTCCATTTATTTCCTTTCCTTTTCTTTTCTTTCCATGTATATCCTTTCTTAGCTTGCCATGTTTTTCCTTGCCTTTCTTTGCTTTTCATTCCCTTGCCTTTCCTTGAATTCCCATACCATGCCTTTCCATGCCTTGTCTTTCCTTGACATGTCTAGCCTTGCATTGTCTTTCCTTGACATGTCTAGCCTTGCATTGTCTTTCCTTTCCTTGACTTGACATGCCATGCCTTTTCTTACCATGTCATGCCTTGCCTTACCATGCCTTTCCTTTCCATTCCTTCTCATGCCTTTTACTACCTTACCTTTCCTTTCCTTTCCTTGCCCTAACCTTTCTTATCCTTGCCATGTCTTTCCTTGCTTTGCCTTTCTTTTCCTTGCCTTTCCTTGCATTGCATTTCCATACTTACACCTGGACCTAGACCTATACATTTTCTTGCCTTTCATTGCCTTTCCTTTCCATGCCTTTCCATGCCTTGCCATGACTTGAATTTCCGTGTAATTCCTTTCCTTACCTAGATATATACCTATACCTATACCTTGCCTTGCCATGCCTTGCATTACCTTGCCTTGCATTGCCATACCTAGACCTAGACCTAGACATTGTCTTTCCATGCCTTGCCTTTCCATGTCTAGCCTTCCATTTCCTTTCCTTTCCTTGACTTTCCATGCCATGATTTTCCTTGACATTCCTTTCCTTTCCTTTCCATGCCTTTCATTTCCATGCATTTCCTTGACTTTCCATGCCTTGCCTCACATTTCCTTGCATTGGCTTTCCTTTCCTTTTCTTGCCATTGTCTAGGTCATGGTCTATGTCATGGTCTAGTTAATGCTCATGGTGTAGGTATAGGTCTAGGTCTAGGTCTATGTCATGGTTTAGGTATAGGTCTAGGTCATGGTTTAGGCCTAGGTATAGGTCTAGGTATATGTCATGGTCATGTTTTATGTCTAATTCTATTGCCAACATGTCCTTGAATGGATTGAGGAGGTGAGTTGCAACTCATAATAAAAATATAACTAGGACTTGGATGGATGAATTGTTGGTTGCATTGGATTCAGGGCATCGATTATCAACTAGAGGGGCCCCTTTGATGCCATTATGTTTCCCAGAAACATGTTTGTTGGAGGATCTCAAGAACTAGGGTTTTGTTTAGTGAGGCACAATGTAATTTATGAACAAGAGGTTGATTTTGAAAAACACTGTGTTGGGAGTTCGTGAGTAGTGTGGTCACATGGTCCTTGGACAAACAAATGTGAAGGAGATTAAGAAACTCTGTTATGTCACTCGGTTTGGATTTTATTCCCCTAGACCAAATTTCCAACATGTTCTTGAATTACTTGAGGAGGCAAGAAGAAAATCGTGATAAAAATCTAACCAAGCCTTGTATGTATGAACCATCGGTTGTATTAGATTCAGGGCACTAGTTTTCAGATAATATCCCCCCTCTACTGTCATTTTGTTTCCAAGAAAAAGCGTTTGTTGGAGGATATCAGGAACTAGGGTTTTTCTTAGTGAGGCACAATGGAATTTATGAACAAGAGGTCGATTTTCAAGAACACTGTGTCAAGAAATTGTGGGTAGCGCGGTCATGTAGGAATTGTCCAAAAATATGTGTGGGAGCTTATGGAACTTTGTTATGCAACTCATTTTGTATTTTATTTCCTCAGACCAAATTTCCAACATGTCCTTGAATGACTTGAGGAGGCGAGTTTCAACTCACGATAAAACTCTAACCGAGCCTCAGATGGACAAACCGTTGGTTGCATTGGATTCGGGGCACCGATTTTTCAGCTAGTGGGGCCCCTCTACTATCATTCCATTAACAAGAAACACATTTTTTGGAGGATATCAGGAACACGGATTTTTCTTAGTGAGGCACAGTGCAATTTTTGAACAAGAGGTTGATTTTAAAGAACATTGTGTTGGGTGATTATGGGTAGCATGGTCATGTTGGACTTAACCAAAGAGACATGCAAAAGCTTATGAAACTTAGTTATGCCGCTCGATTTCGATTTCATGCCCCCGGAAAAAATTTCCAACCTGTCCCTGAATGTCTTGAGGAGGAGAGTTGAAACTCATGATAAAACTCTAATTGAGCCTCAGATGGATGAACCATCAATTTCATTGGATTTGGGGCATCAAGTTTCATCTAGTGGGGCCTCTCTACTATCATTTTGTTTCCTAAAAAAATGTTTGATGGAGGATGTCAAGAACTAGGGTTGTGCTCAGTAAGGCACAGTGCAATTTTTTAACAAGAGGTCGATTTTCAAGAACTCTATGCCAAACAATTTTAGGTACCATAGACACATGGGCCTTGTCCAAACATATGTGCGGGAGATTACAAAACTCCGTTATATTGCTCGGTTTATATTTTATGTCCCCGGACCAAATTGCCAACATGTCCTTAAATGGATTGAGGAATAAAATTGCAAATCATTATAAAACTCTAACCGGGGCTCGAATGGATGAACCATTGGTTGCATTGGATTTGGGGAACTGGTTTTGACCTAGTGGGGCCCTTCCACTTTTATTTATTTTTCCTAGAAAAACATTTATTGGAGGATCTTAGGAACTAGGGATTTTCTCAATGAGGCATAATGCAATTTATGAACAAGAGGTCAATTTTCAAGAACATCGTGCCGATAAATTGTGGGTAGAATGTTTGCATGGGCCTTGGCCAAACATATGTGTTGGAGCTTCTGAAAATTCATTATGCCGCTCGGTTTGGATTCCCTCCCAAACCAAATTGCCAACATGTCCCTGAATGACATGAGGAGGCAAGTCGTAACTCGTGATATAACTCTAACTTGGACTTGAATGGATGAATCAGTGTTTGCATTAGATTAGGGGAATCATGTTTCATATAGTGGGCCTCCTCTTTTATCATTCCATTTCCCATAAAAGCGTTTGTTGGAGGATCTCAGGAACTAAGGTTTTTCTCAATGAGGGATAGTGTAATTTCTGAAAAAGAGGTCGATTTTCAAGAACACGGTGTTGGGAAATTTTTGGTAGCGTGGTTGCATGGGTCTTGGACAAATAAACTTGTGGGAGCTTACAAAACTTTGTTATGCCTCTTGGTTTGGATTTTATGCCCCTGGAATAAATTTCCAACATGTCCCTGAACGGCTTGAGGAGGCGAGTTGCAACTCATGATAAAACTTGAATTGGGCCTCGGATGGATGAATCGTCAATTTCACTAGATTCAGGGCACCTGGTTTCAGCCAGTGGGGCCCCGTCATTGTCATTATGTTTCTTGAAAAACATTTTGTTAGAGGATCTCCAGAACTAGGGATTTTCTCAATGCTTATTACATATGTTTGATAATTTAACACCTTGTAAGGATAGACATGGGAAGGCTAGGCTAGGAAATACAAGGAAAGGCATGTCAAGACAAGTCAAGGAAAGGAAAGGTAAGGTAAGGAAAGGAAATCAATGGAAAGTAAATAAAATTCAAGGCAAGGCTAAGAAAGTAAAGGAAAGGCAAGGCTAGGAAAGGCTAGACATGGAAAGAAAATACATGGCATGAAAAGGAAAGGCAAGGAAAGAAAAGGAAAGGAAAGAAAATGAAAGCAAAGAAAAGGAAAGGTAAGGGAAGGCAAGGAAAGGAAATAAAGACAAGGAAAGGAATGGAAAGGAAAGGCATGGAAAGACAAGCAAGACAAGGAAAGGTAATCAATACAAGGCAAGGCATGGAAAGACAAGGAAAGGTAAGGAAAGGAAAGGAAAGTCAAGAAAGTGCTAGACAAGTCAAGGAAAACCAAGACAAGCCAAGCAATAATAGGCTAGGCAAGGCAAGGCAAGCAAGGCTAGGAAAGGAAAGGCAAGGCATGGAAATACAAGGCAAGGGAAGACAAGGAAAATCATGGCAAGGAAAGGCTAGGGAAAGTAAGGCAAGGAAAGCAAGGCTAGGGAAGGAAAGGCAGGGAAATAAAAGGCAAGGAAAGAAAAGGTATGGCAAGGCAAGGTAAGGCAAGGAAAATAAATACAATTCTAGGAAAGGCAAGACAAGGAAAGCTAAGCAAGGTTAGGTAAGGAAAGAAAAGGCAAGGCAAGGCAAGGCAAACCAATACAAGGTAGGGAAAGGAAATACAATGCTAGGAAAACAAGGAAAACAAACACAAGAAAAGGAAAGGCATGGAAATATAAGGCAAGGAAAGTCAAGGAAAGACAAGGAAAGGAAAGGGAAGGACAGACAAGAAAATGAAAGGCATGGCAAGAAAAGGCATGGAAAGAAAAATAAAGGGAAGGAAAGACAAGGAAAGGTAAGACAAGGAAAGGAAATAAAAGGGAAGGAAAGGCTAGGCAAGAAAGCCAAGGTAAGGAAAGAAAATTCAAGGTAAGGCTAGACAAGGATAGACATGGAAATATAAGACATTGCATGGAAAGGCTAGGAAAGACAAGGCAAGCCAAGGAAAGCCAAGCCAAGCCAAGCTAAGCCAAGCCAAGACAAGGAAATACAAGCCAAGGCAAGGAAAGACAAGAAATGACAAGGAAAGAATAGGAAATTAGGGAAAGCAGAGGCAATTCAAGGCTAGACATGGCATGGAAAGGCTAGACATGGAAAGGAAAGTCAAAGCAAGACAAGACAAGGAAAACAATGAAAGGCAAGGTAGGGCACGAAAATCCATGGAAAGAAAATAAAAGAAAAGGAAAGGTAAGGCAAGGCAAGGAAAGGAAAGGAAAGGAAAGACAACACATGGCAAGGAAAGGAAAGGCAAGGCTAAGAAAGAAAGGCAAGGAAAGACAAGTAAAGGTAAGGAAAGGTAAGGTAAGGCAAGGAAATGAAAGGAAAGGAAAGGAAATCTAAGGAAAGCAAAGCCAAGGAAGGAAAATCATGGCAAGGCAAGGAAAGGAAATGCTAGGCAAGCAAGGAAAGGAAAGACAAGGTAAGGCAAGGTAAGGAAAGGCATGGAAAGGAAAGGAAAGTAAAGGTAAGATAAGGAAAGGAAAGGAAAGGCATGACATGGAAATACACAGAAAGGAAAGGAAAGACAAGGCAAGGTAAGGAAAGGTGAGGAAATGAAAGGAATGGATAGGAAAGCAAGGCAAGGAAGGTAAGGCAAGGCAGGGCAAGGAAAGGAAAGGAAAGGAAAGATAAGTGTTGTATCCTTTTTTCCACTTGAATGAGAAAAAGAGGGACACTTACAAGTTTGGTTGTGTCATCTGAATAGGACATAATTTAGTGTATGACTGAAATGACTCAATCACATGAAATAAACAAACAACTAAGATAATAAAAACTAAAGAAACAAAACTACAATGCATAAGGAAATTAGAACCAAAATCAATCAAACAAATGACCAATATTCATGCCACCAATGGATAGATTGTATTAGTGGGAAAACACCAAGGAAAAAGGGGGAATTATGGATCCCCTCTTCCTCTAAGGGAGGGATCTTGAGTCCCCTATGTGAGATATACTCTTACAAATGTGTTAGAAAAAGCAAGACCGTAGAGCAATAAAATAAAACAAATGAAGAAACAAAACACAAAAGACACGCAATACAAGAGAGACACAGATTTACGTGGTTCACCCAGTGTGGGCTACGTCCACCAGAGAAATTGCCAAGTCCTTCATTTATTATTATCCAGCAAATGAAGGGATACAACCTACAGAAAAACCCGTTGTAACTTCCTCTTCCTTCTCTCACAGTCTCCTCTCTCAGAATACAATATTCACCATCATCCATAGCCGCGATACATTTCCCTCATAAAAGAGGGTTGCCTTCTAGGGAAAAAAACCCTAACACAATCTCTACCGTTAGATCTACGACCTTATAATGAATGGTCCAAATTTACAATGAAATTACAATATACTTTTACAAGGCAATTTTTGCTTCGGGGGCTCGCTTTCCCCCAGACCCCTCAGCCGAGGGGATAGCCCCCCTGGACCCTGCAGATGGGGTACCCCCACTCTGCACTCCCCTGTGTGGAAGAGTGTACATACTTCTGGGGTGTAAATACTTCATGGGGTATAAACACGGCTTAAATCAAGGACCTCTGAATCAGGAAGATAATCAGGCTCTACAACCAACAATATCCCACTTGGAGACTGATCTCAACAACTCCACCGCTGCTCTATATGTTGGACTCTGAACCTTCTTGGACCTGGAAAATTTCTCATCTTCATCTTCATTCTTGAAGACCAACTGAAACTGAGCAAGAACTCAGTTTCTCCCTGGTTACTCCCTTTGTTAACATGTATGCAGGATTCTAGCTAGTGTGTATCTTTTTCAGCTTCAATTGTCCATCTTCCAAGGAGGATCGTATGAAGTGGTACCTCAACTATATATGCTTAGTCTTTGAATGGAAGGTTGATTTATTTTCAAGGTGAATGACACAACCGGATGTTCTCCTGCTTCTTTCCCAATTCCTCCATAAACCTTTGTAACCAAATCATCTCTTTACTAGCCTCTGTAGCAGCACCATACTCTGCCTCTTTTGTTGAAAGTGCAACAACCTTTTCTAGTTTCAAAATCCAACTTACTGTTGTTCCACCTATAGTAAAAACATACCCTGTGGTGCTC
>SNQJ01S0071262.1:39924-65905 GCA_010110895.2 Picea sitchensis | reverse complement strand
AAGATGTCACCCATTTACAGGGGCATTAAGAATATCTCCATCCAGGTTTTCTAATAACCAAGCATTTTTTCCTTCCAAGGCCGAAATTCTGTATGGACCGAACCAGATTGGATCGAATTTGCTATGTTTTCCAGCGTCTTCTTTTCTATCTTTCCATTTTAAGACCAAGTCGCCAGGGAGGAATTGTCTCTCTTTCTCTTTCTGATTGAATAAGGATTTCATTTTATCCTGATACCTTTGCAACCTTTCATTTACTTCGGCCCTATTTTGCTGAACTTTGACCAGTTGTTTTATCCTCCTGGTAACGTCATTAGGTTCTTCATTCAAATCCTGCCAGAGTTTCATTACTGGCAGAGAAAGGTTTATTGGTAAAACGACATCAGTGCCATATACCATCTGGAAAGGGTAAATCCCAATTGATCTTTTAGTGCTTATTATGTTGGCCCATAAAGCATATTTTAAATGGGTATGCCACGCTTTTTTGTTTTCAGTCAAAACCTTTTTTATCATGGTAATCAAGATTTTGTTTGATGATTCAGCTAGACCATTACCTTGTGGATAGTAAGTTGTGGAGTGTCCCAGTACGATGTTATATTTTTGGAAATTTTTTATCATGGCCATTGACTTAAATTCTTGCGTGTTGTCAATGACTATCTTTCAAGGACAACCAAATCTAGATAAGATATTATCTTCCAAAAAACAGATTACTATTGAATCAGTTGCATTCCTTGTGGGGATAGCTTCTACCCACTTAGTGAAATAATCAGTAACAGTTAGGATCCATTTGTGTTGCGCACTGGAGTGTGGATGAATTTATTCAATGAAATCAAGTCCCCATTGCTGAAATGGGGCTTCGGTTTTAACTGGAATCAGGGGCAAAGTTGGGACCCTCTGTTTGCCTGTGAACAACTGGCATGGGATAGAATTTTGAACTTTAGTGTTCACTTATGTGAACAATTTGGGCCAGTAGTATATGGCTCTTAAGATTTTATACGCTATTGCTCACCAAGCATGATGTCCTCCACATACCTCGACATGGAATTCATCTATAACCCCTTCTGTATCGGTTTCGACTAAACACCTCAGTAGGAAACTCAGGGGCTCTTTCTAATACAATTTAGCATTTATGATACAATATTTTACAGCATGTAACTTAACATCCTAGCCTTAGACGGGGTTAACTCAGTAGGGCATTGGAGCGTAATTAGGTAATGGACGATGTCACGATACCAGGATGAAGTAGAAAACTTGTCTTGAATTTTGGTTGTAGGTGTAGAGACATCCAACTTGTCTATTTCCAGAAATCCCTTGGTCTATTGCAGCTGATTTATCCCTAGTGCTTTTAAGTTCGATTTAGCAAGAAATTTAGACAAACCCTAACCTTTGATAATTTTAGTTGGTTTGACTTCTAGGTCAAACTCCTGGATCTTAGCTAACCACCTACCTCTTCTTCCGTCGTTGTCTGGTTGCACCATGATATCTTTAACAGAGCTAGAGGGCACATAAGCAATAACTTTTGAGTGCAACACGTAAGTTCTGAAATCCTTGAGAGCTTTCACCATTGCATAGGCTTGTTTCTCCAATATATCATATTTCAACTCGACATCCTTGAAACTTTTGCTAAAAAAGGAAATAGGCCGCTCAAAAATTTCTTCGTCTTTTTGTAACAACACAGCTACAATAGTATGTTCTGAAGCAAAAGAAAAAATCAAAAACTCTTTCATGTAATATGGACTGGCCAAGACTAGTGCTTCACTTATTACTTTCTTGATGCATTGAAAGGAGGCTTTGGCTTCGCTTGTCCATTTCACTTCACCATCCGTTTTGAGCATATCTATTATCAATTTCACAATTTCAACAAAGTTAGGGATGAATCTCCTCAAGAAATTTATTTTTCCTAAAAAAGATTGAATTTCTTTTACATTTCTAGGAAGATATATTGTATCTATTTCCTCTACCCTTTTGGGATCAATTTTGATTCCCTCTTTAGACACAATATGGCCCAAGAGCTTACCTTCTTGCATTGCGAAATGAGATTTCTTGGGGTTGAGTGACAAACCAAATTTTTGGCATTTCTCAAAGGTTTTCTTAAGGTGCATTAAATGCTCTACATCGGATTTGGAGAACACGGTCAGGTCATCAATATAGATAACAACAAATTTATCTCTTTCACCCACGAAAGCGATATCCATGGCTCACTGAAAAGTGGCCCCTTCTCTCATCAAACCAAAGGGAATTTTATCGTACATAAAAGTACCCAAAGGGGTAGTGAATGAAGTTTTTTATTTATAGTCCTGATGCACTGCGATCTGATTGTAACCTGAAAAACCATCAATCATAGACATTCGGTTATCTCCAACTACTTTTTCTAAAACATGATCCATCTTAGGAAATGGGTAATTGTCTTTGAGTGATGATCGATTCAGGTTTCTGAAGTCGACACACAGTCTTATCTCACCGTTTTTCTTTCTCACTAGGACTAAATTAGCAACCCACTCAGAATATCTCAGTGAGACTATAATTTTAGCATCTAGGAGTTTCTTCACCTCTTTTTATATCACTGGTAATAGGATAGGGTTAATTTGTTTGAGTTTTTTCCTAAAAGGTTTGACATCTGGTTTTAATGGGATTTTATGTTCCATTATAGTCATGTCATAAGTTCTCAACTCGTCATAGGGCCAGGAAAAAACATCTTTTTATTTTTTAATCAATTCAACATATTTATTCTTGATTTCGGGGGACAGGTACCTGGATACCTTAACTAACCTAGGACTCCCTTTGGTACCTATATTGCAATCTTCGAATTATTCTGGTTAAGGTTGTAAGATAGTCTTCAAAGGGATGTCATCATGACTAAAAAATATTTCTAAGGGAATCAGGCCCTTGGGTATCTGATTATTTTTTAAAACCAACATTTGGTGATTTGCGATTTTATCCTAAAATTATTGGGGGTCTTCCCCTTCCTACATGATCCAAATAGGATCATTTTGGTTCTCTTGGTCAGCATGGGTTTCAGTAAACTCGTCTATCGTTTCTAGAAATTTTTGGAGTTGTTCATCGTCTTCAAAGGCTTGCCAATGTTGTATGTTATTGGGTATGGAAGGTATATGTCTCATTTGTATATGATACTTGAGTTTGAAATCAATGGGAGGTGCGAAAGTCGAAGAAGCTTTGGCTAAGGCATCCGCTTGTTGATTTCCAGCTCTCAGAATGAAGTGAATATTAACAGAAGAAAAAAAAAATCGATTAGGTCCCAAACAAAATTTCGATATGACCTTAATCTAGGATGCTTGGCCTGGTACTGACAATTGAATTGTTTCACGATTAACTCTGCATCACCAAAAACTTCCAATTTTTTAATTTTCATCCTCCTAGCGGCCTCTAACCCTAACACTAGAGCTTTGTACTCACATATGTTATTAGTGTGGTCTATATTCCATTGAAGCCTATAAGAGAAAGGGATAACGAATTGGTTATCAGGTGCCACAAAAATTACTCCAACCCCAGATCCAAGATAAGATGAGGCGTCGTAAAAAAACATTTTCCAAACACCAGTGTTATACACGTCCTGTTCTATTTGTTCTTTTTCTTTTTTATTTACTATACAACTTTCTTCTATACACGCATCCACATCATCATCTATAGATAATATACAATTACCTATATCCTGATCAACAATATATACAGGGTAATTATTTGGGCTGAGAGGATCACTAACCATAAATGCTAACCTAGTTTCCCTGTACAGTCGCGTGAACTACCCCCTGAAAACTAGAATTGTTGCATATGCCATATAAAGTTGAAGGGAACCTCCAAGTTTGGCACCCCAAGATTGGGACAAGAGCATGCCATATTTTGGGGGTATATCTGTGATAGCTACATCCATTAAAACACTTTTTGAAGGTACATGTGTGAGGTTTACTACTAAGTCCTTTATCATACCTATACACTTGACTTTCCTCGAATCGAAATAATATAAATATCCATAAGGCCTGGTGATTTCAAGGCTGAGTCTGTCCATGATTTCTTTAGGCATCACATTGTGAGAGGCCCCAAAATATAACATGCAGTTATGGAGCAGATGGTCGAAAACAATCAAAGTGATGTAGAAAGGGGAAATAGTGTCTCTGGCACCTTCGAAGTGTGGGACAAAAATTATGTTAGGATTTTCATCCTCTAAGTTTATAACATCAGCGTGACTTTCATTTTCTGAAAAACTAATCATTTTAGCAATTTATTTTCGGTATATCGGGCTTTTGGCCAGTTCAACAAGGGGAATAAGAATTTTGATCTTATTGATTTCATTTTATAGGTTAAAACTTCCAATGGTTTTGTCGATTTCCATGTTTTGAACCTCCGACCCTTTCTTTTCATCTTTCCTTAGTTGAGGGGCCTTTGTTTCGGTAACAGGGGTGTCTAGTTTCTGCTTGCTTAAGGGTGGCATTTCCATTGTCTTTGTTTTAGTAGACTGTATGTTAGCGGTCTTGGTCCCTTCCGTTTGTTTTTTAGTTCTTTTTTAAACTGGTTTATCAGTTTCATCCCTCAGCAGTATCTTTTTAACTAGTGTGGTTGAAGAAACCCTGTTTCTAGGTCTTAGGTTATATTTCTGGTGGAGTTCAGCCATTATTCCATCTGTTATTCTGTGATAGGTTAAATCTTCATAAACACTGTCATTTTTGTTACTCTCGGTCCCATACTCTATAGTTAGAGATTTTTTATAATCGTGTCTTGTTAAGTAAGGTTGTAGGCAGTCATCGCCAAGATTGTTCATATCCTCTTCTAACTCCTCAAAATCCTCCAAGTCTTGTCCTCCTATAAAGTTTTCACTTTTAAAAGGGGTTTGGATATTTTGATATTCATTATTAATTTGTTTTTGGTGGTTTTGAGGGTTAGGGTTCTTCCTGAACTCCTTTCTAGGGTAATGTTCATTTTTAGCTTGATCAAGTTCCATTCTTGATATTTTGTTTGATAGTTCTTTGATGATTCTAGCCATATCATCCATTTTATCTTTTGAGGACCTCCCTAATCTAGAGGGTCCTCCTTGTTCCCTGCATCTCTTGATTTCTTTATTTCCAATCTCGAATTTGGTCTTCATCTTTTATGATTCCATCATGTTAGATTCGATTTCCAGGGCATCATCTTGCATCTTGGTAAGATCTATTGATCTTCTCTCCCTTAATAACAGGGCAAAGTTGGGGTCAAAGGCTCCAACAAAAGTCACTTTCGCTGCAGGTTGTGAGGGTTTGACCTCGGTTTGTATCTTATTGTACAATTTTTTAAACCGTTGTGTAAACTAAAGGAATGATTCGCAGTTTTTCTTTCGAAGAGCTCCAAATTCGGTCAGATAATAAAGATGGTCTTTCCGCTCACCCCACTGTCTAATAAAAGCGTTTTCAAGTTCATCATATGACGATATGGAGCCAACTGTTAGGCCTCGAAAACATTTTATCACTAGCCCTTCAAAGGTTTGAACCAAGATTCTGGAGTAAACATCTTCATGTTCTAATCCAAGAATGTCAGCAAATTTATCGAAAAAAATTATGTGTTTGGTTGTCGTCAAGTCGCCTTCTCCTGTGAACTTAGGCAGGTTTTTCATGTAATTTTCTGGTAAATCATGGAAAGGGACTGGTAGGACCAGAGGGGCATATATTGCAACAACCTTTTCAAATATCTGGAGAGGCGGTGCTTAGCCACCTGCTTCGCCTCCTTGACCACCCGTGGCAGCACCTTCAACCCCACTTCCTTCGGCCGCGGCCATTGTGGATTTAACGGTTAGAGTCTGGGGGTTATAAGGATAGGTTTCAAGAAACTGATTATCGAAGGGGAAGAAACTTGAGAAAGAAGATCTTGAGGAATGTGGACTGGTTCCCTCAGAACCATAGGGTGAGAATACAGGAGAATATACAGAAGTTGAGTCAAGATATATAGGATAATTGTTTGAGTTTTGAGATGTGAGAAACCAAAATTTGAGAAGTGAGGGACAATCGGTCGCAACAGGAAGTGAGGAAGATCTTCGTTTTCTATCGGTGTGGGAAAATGTTGAGAAAGATTCGGTATTAAATACTGGAAGAACCAAATCTGATTCAGGGGGTGTGACTTTATCAGTGGAGCATTTCCTTTAAAGGGGTGGAATACTTGATTCATTATGTTGATATTCAGAGTCAGACTATGTAAACTTAGGTTGAAAATTTGTATTTGTGAATGAGACAGTCTGGCGGAAGTATATTCTTGATTTTAGAATTTTTTCAGGGTTGGAAAAAGGTGGAATCTTCTTGTTGTTTGGATTCTTTCTGGTGTTTTTCTGGTTAAGAACCAGCTTAAACAATGTGGAGTCACCAAGTGAAAGATAAAGGTAGCCTTAGAAGGTTTTCAAACTTTGTTCACTATCAAAGAAAGAAAGTGTCAATGTCTTTCTTCCCAGGGAATAAACTTTTTTTCTTCGTTCCCCGACAACGACACCAAAAATATGTTGTTCCTGAGTTTATACTTTAAGGCTCTAAAGTATACTATCAAGGCATCTGAAAAGAAAGGGGAAAAGAGGATAGAAAAGACAACTATTTAAAAGATAAGGACTAAAGTTGGTTTCTCAACTGTCTCTGTCTAAATTCCCAGTTTTCTTGAATGTTGATATCTCTCTCAATTGCATCCCATGAACATTCCAACTCAACCCGGTTATTTTCTATTTGGAAGATAGTGTTAAATAAATTTAGAGCGATGTTGGTTTGATCCGAAAGGTCAGGCTCAATATTAGGTTGCCTTGCAACTGGTACTATCATGAAGGGTAAAAGTAAAGAAGATATAATTCTTGTGTTTTATTTTTAGGCTTGTTATCTCTATTCCACAATGTAATGAAAATGAATTCAACACCTAAATAGATAGGATGACTAAATTGTAGGCCTTTTCTTGTATCTGAGTTAAATTTTAAAGAAAAGAAACATGCATGATATGAAGAAAAACATAAAGTTGTTAGCAAAGTGAGGCATCAATTTCAGAGTAATCTCACATAGTAATAGAAGACTATGAAATGAGAAAATATTAATGAAGCATATGATGTTGAAATATAAACATCTACAGGTCTTGTATATGTTGATAATAGATACAGAGGAAAAAATGTAAATGATTTAAATAACAAGAATAACAATTTCCACAGTAGAGGTTGTACTAAATTGTAGCCAAGCATTCATCAATTAAACATATGAAAGGAAGATGAGATGACAGGGAAACACATAACTCAAAAGTGACAAGATCTGGAATCTTCAATCTGCATTTCCATTAATTTAGAGTCTCTACAAAATTACTTCGTCAAAAATGCTTTTTTAGAGATATCAAAAAGCCTCATTTTAGTCTTTGCTCCTTGTCTTTATACAAGGTCATCAATACTTGATAGTTATCAATCTCCTACTTTTCTAGAAAAAAATAGTTACAAAACTGCAACCTTAATCGTTGCATGATTAACTTTTGTTTATCTATCATTTCAATAGTATGAGTTTTCAAACGATACTTGACTGTTTAGTTGAAGTCTCTCCCTCTTTTGAAGCTACACATTTAACACACTTCTCCAAAAAATGAACAAAAATTCTGGGTGGTGTCGAGAGATCTTTAGTTTCAAATAGATAAAACTTTCTTTGTACGTTTGGAAACTGGTCTCCAAACATTTTATCGACAAACTTGATCGTTTGCAACTTTAAATTAGGTTGTACCAACCATCTGTCTATCTAGTTGGTATTGATTTCTCTCAACTGTGAAATTTCTACCTGAACCTCCCGTAAGCTCTTTTTGTAGTACAACTACTATTTCACAATGTTTATCTACCCTAGTAGTCCAGAGAAGTCATTTATTTCAAATCATAATGCTTGCTTATCTAATGAATCAAAGATTACCTCACAGTCATCTTTGATTTCTTTGGCTGTCTTCTTGTTTTAGACTATGTTTGTTTCCCATGCCTTGAGCATAATGTCTCCTCTTATCTATTATGTGACAGAAATTTGTAAATCTTTTGGCATCTCCCTACTCCTTGAACATGCTACTGCTTTCTGAAAGGTATTCCTTGCTTCTTTAGCCTCTTTTCTAGTAAAATAATGTTATCAAGGGATTTGCTTACCCCTTGAAAATAATGTTGGATGATCTTTATTTTGGATATCAATTGTTGTTGTTCAACCTCTATCTTTGTATGGGCTTCTAACGAGAGGGTTTGAAAATCCTTTAAGTCCACGACCCGGCCTTCTGTCAAACTTAATTTAGCATGTAACTGTTTAACAAGCTCCCTTTGCTGAGTAACCTGTACTTGACTTGCTTGTATCCTCTGTTTCATTTCATCCAGGCTAGTTTTGAGTGACTGGATTTCTTGCCTTTCAACAGCTCTGGCCTGCTCCAGAATTTTATTCACCTCTTCTCTAATGTTTTTCTCAGCATTTTTCAACTGATCCTACAATCGAGATATCATGTGGTTACTCTTATTTATCCTTGTTCTCATGTTCTCCACAATAAAAATGTTTGTTGTTTCCATGGTTCCCATGGAGCCTGCTACCTCTGTAGTGAAATCCTCCTCTTCCAGTTTCTGGCCATCTATCAAGACCCTATGTTTCTTCACCTTACCCCCTTCTCTCATATGCATTTCTTTCCTTACAATAGCCTTCCTTTTCTTACTGAAAAAATAATCGGAAGGAGGGATCTCATCTCTAGAAATGGGGGTGAGGTCACCAACAAATATATATCCCATTTGTGGGAGTCCAAAGGTGGACTGTAAAGGAGTTAAGGAAGTTATGGGACTTCCTAGTTCTGTAGACCTTGTTTCTACCATATCCTCAGGTATAATGACATCAACAACAAGAGATGAAGGAGGAGTGGACTTACTGGAATCGGGAGGTGTCCTGGGCCTCCTCTTTGCTTCCGTCTCTGGATTTTATGTTTGTAAGGTCTCTTCATATCATGAAGACCCTTCAGTCTCCTGGGAAATTCTTCAGGATTGAATTTATCTTGTGTTTCTCATCCAAAACCTGGAGGAGTATCTTCTTGTTCCTGAGGAATGGTAATTTATTCACCTTGCAGTACTTTGGCAGACCGCTCCATCTGTGTTTGTGGAAGATCTAAAAACTATCTTGCAAGTCGGACGATAGTGCCTGTACTCTTTCTAACACTTCCTCATAGGTCTTAGTCCCTTGTAATAGGTCGTCGCAAGGGGACTTCTCATGTTCATCAGCCTTCATATTACAGTGGGTCATGTGTTTTCCCACTAATTGGTAAGGATCATGCTTCCTGTGCTCGAGGTTTACCAATTTAACCTCCTCTAGCGTTTTTGCTTCAAATTTGGAATGACCTAAGTTGAGCAACGAAAATTTCCCAATCTGAACGGGAAAAACTGGTCAAAATTTCTTTCGATCCATTTTTAGTTCTATCCCAATTCCACCTGTTACTATTTGATGAGCTACCTCCCTACATACCAGTCTTTCAAGGAGAAATTTTGGGAGGGCGTGTGGGAGAATTGAACACTCGAAAAATCTGATGTATAAAAAATTCTCCTCAATAAACCAGTCAGCAACTGCCCTGAGGTTTCCTGTGACCAACTCTGAAATGCAGGGAGGCACATAGCCGTACAACATATGATGTAGTGGTATCACCACGAAATGAAAAATTTCATAGAACGAGTCCTTGACGTTTTCTTCCCAAAGTTTAGAATGATATTAGTGAATTAGCTCCAAGTAAGTCGGATTCCAACTCCAATTCATCAAAGGGAAAGGAGTCGAGAAGCATATAGCATCCATGATGTATGCCGAAATATAAAAGGCTATTGGTCGGCCTTCTGATCTTCCAGTCTGATAGTCCATGAACTCCTTCGCCATGTTATCGGATAAAATCTTATCCCAATTGAAGATGTAACCTTTAGTTGCCTCGTGCAAAAGAGGTACCCATTTTGCAGGGAAATTGGTGGGACTTTTCATACCAAAAAGTCTACATAACATCATTGCCACCTAAATCATATACTCATTCAATGAGGTTGTGGCATAAATACCATGGGTGTAAACCCTGAATTTTACCTCATTTCTCCCCCAATCCTTTATTAAGTCAGGATACGTTTGGTGTAACTCAAAACATTCTTTCCTTTGAAAATTACTCACAAAATCTTTATTATAAACATACTTGGGACTAGGGGATAATTTATACATTACTTGTGAATGTTCCAGTATGAAAGAGTCGACGACGACCCCTCGGTTGTCCAGAATGATCCTTGTCTGTACGTTACTTCGCTCTAAGGCCCAACTGATCATGTCATTATAAGTCGTAATCCATGACCGTGTAGCTATTTTGTAAAGCTCAGACTCTGCTATATCTCGAAGCTTGTTGTCGGCGTCATGAGGGAAATTTTTTAATTCATAATCTAGAGTCTCAAAAATTTGCCTCTAGGATTTTATGGAATCAATGGCATGCGGTGTTGTATCGGATATAACATCTCCGTCTGGACTCGAGATTTCTAAAATTTCTTCACTTTTCTTGGGTTCCTTCTGATGCTGGAGCATCGCAAGTAGCCAGCCAAGCGAGCATGAAGGCAGAAGAAAGCTGGAAAGTGCAACAACATTTTACATGTTTTGGAAATGTTTGTGAAGCATTAAGGTAATGGTTAAAGGGAAGCATACTTGCATATTGTAAACAAATCATGAGTAATTCGCTCTCATTTGTAGAATGTAGAGGCATTTATGCATAGTTAATGAAAGTAGGTAGGTTTGAATTAGAGATTAGACAGTTTTAGGAACAGGAGGGAAAATGACTATAGACACCCTCATATTTGTATCATTGTATCAATCAGAATTAGATCATTGTAGCATTAGCATAGAGCAAGAGAAGAGAGAGTTGTAGCAGAGAGTTGTAAAGAAGAACCCCATGTACAAGAGCTTTGAATTAATATATGAAGCTTTGATTCAGACTCATGGTGTTATGATTCTTTCTGTGTATACATGCTAATTGATCTTCTTATGGTTGTTTTATCCTCTCTGTCATGCATTTGTTGTTATGCTATTTATGTATGATTTCATGTTAAATGTTTGAAGTCTGAGAGAGAGAGAGAGAGAATGAGTTTCAATTGTTTCTCTTCCTGAGTGAGAAGTTCCTGTAAGGAGTGTAGTGAAACGTCTGCAAGGAGTGTGTTGACGAAGGCTCAAAGTTTATCTATGAAAGCTCAGGAGGGATACCGTTGTTCTCGTTTCAGCGGAAGTGCAAGACAAGAACAGAAGCCGTGCAAGGTGTGTGTAGGTTGGTCGATACCGTAGAACTTATCAACTAAGGCCAAGATATTGAAGGACTATTGTTGTAGAGAAAAAGTGCACAGAGTCGTGAGTTAAAATACCTAGAAGTATTTGATAGATTGTCGCAAGGAGTGCACGTAGGAGTTCTTTTGTGACTCGAAGTTGTTAGAGGAAAGCTCAGAAGGGCTAGGGCCTTTGAATCATTAAAGAGAAAAAAGGACGCTCAAGTTGTTGTGCAGAAGTCACGTCCCAGAGAAGGATCGCAGAGTCGATTTTGAGCTAGAGGTTCTTGAGGAGGAAATTGAACGGTCGGAATTCTCCAAGGAGAACTCCTAAAATCACGAGGACCATAAGATCCAAAGAAGTTACAAGGTGGATAAGGAGGGACAAATTTCAAAATTTCAGGAATCGGCCTTTCGACATTCATGTTGATAAGGAGTAGAGTACTCCACAACAGAAGCTTCAAAATCGTGAAATGGGAAATACCTTTGGAGGAGCGTTTTGACATTTCAACATTTCGGGATTCGAGATCTTGAGGAGACAGTGACTTGGAATCGAGAGTTTCGAACTTCTGATTCCTGAAATCCCAGGGAAAAGAAAATCATTTCGACATTTTGGAATTCGGAATACTGGAAGTCTTGAGGACAAGGAGCTTGGGCCCTTGCATTTAGAATTTTGAAGTTGCGAGATCCGAGATATTGTGAAGTGGTATTTTGACATTTCGGGAATCGGGATTTTGACATTCTCGTTGATAGGAATTCGGTAACTTCACATGAGAACCCCCAAAATTGTGAAACGCGAAATAGTGTGAAGTGGTGTTTCGGTAATTCTACGTTTTGGGGTTCGGGAACCCAAGAGGACAATGTTCTCGGATCAAGAGACTTGGACTCCCGATACCCAAAAGTCTGAAATCACGTGGGTCATTGGATCGAATATTGTTTCGGAGTTTGGGGTTTTGGGAGGTTAGGGAGCCGGAAGCCTTACATCAGGACTCGTGAAATCGCGAAGTCCAAAACCCCGAAAAGGTGTAAAGTTCCGATAGAAGCCAGTCTTTTGCTGAACATTTCGGGTTTCAAATTTTCAGAAGTTGTGAAGACAAGAGGTAGGTATTCCTTGCTCTGGAACTCCCAAAGTCACGAAACACGATACAATTGTGTAGGAGGACACGGCCAAGCATTTAAGGAAAATTGACATTTCGAGTTTCAGAAGGTGGAAAGGTCGAGAACCTCGAAAATAGGATTTACGAAATCGCGAAACCCGAAATCCTGAAAAGGAAATAAAGAGAAAGTCTCGATAAGGAAAAAGGGCACGATAATTTCATTTTGGTCAAGGGAGTTGAGTGGTGCTTCGTGTTGTTTCACACATGCATTCTCTTAAGGACCTGTGGAAAAACACTGTTGTCGTGTGTGTGCAGGATTCCTTGTGGAGGAACCTAAGAGTCAATCAGACTCAGGAGGGAAATTTAGAACGATCCTCTGCGGACCTCGATTCTAAGGATTGGGGGTATGTGTCACCTTCTTACATACCATGATACCTGTGCTGGATCAAAGACCTGTTTACAGAGAAAGTGTGTATAAAACTAGGTAAATGCGACTTGTTGTAGATGTAAAGGATAACTATGAAGTTCGAAATATAAGACTTTATTAACTTTCAATTTCACATTATAACGAGTGTATAGACATAGACAACGAAAAATTAATTCCTTTCAATGGAAAGATATTACTGGAGATATGCTTTCATGTCAAAAAAATATTCATTTATCCTTTATTAATGCTGTTGTATATTGGTGATTTCGAAACTGGAGTTTCAAAAATCACCGCCTTCCTCAATTCCCGAAATGAGAAATGCGGTTTAATTATCACTAATCTTGTTTTAAAAAAAAATTAACCTTAATATTAAACCTTGTTTAGGGAAAACACGATTTCACGTTTCAGAACTTCAGAGATCCTAGCGTCAGGGGACAAGTCATAAGCAATCCTCGGATCACGAAATTGTGATGAGATTAGTGAGGTGCTAAGACATGTATTAGGGCTTTAATTAATCCAGGTTAATAATTAATTATCCTTTTAACTTTTTCAGAAAAGTGAGGATCGGGAGTTTGACGGTTGAGAGTTCGAAAGTGTTTCGGTAGAAGGAAAAACCCGAATTGTGAAAGATTAAGGGAATGATAATTACGTTTAGGAACTTAATTAATTACATGTTTAAAGAGAACTTTGTGGAAAGCGATGAAAAAGAAAACTTTTATTTATTTCCCCTTTAAAAAATTTTAATAACCTAAACATTTTCGGGATTTTGGCACCGGGAAAATAAGATGGTTGAAGATTATACTTCGAGAAAAAACCGAATCTCGAAAACCCGAAAAGGAACGGAAAGCTCTGATTTCCCCTTTTTAGACTAAGGGCGGCTCCACGACTTAGGAAAAGATTAATATTTAGTTTTCAAATATAGGACAAAATTAAACTTCATGTCAACATATATCCCGAAAGAGCTGGCAATATTTTCCAATAGCCACACAAAATCCGATCAAGGTGCAATTGTAACCCACAATTTCCACCTCGGTAGATGTCCTAAAATTTGGTCACTAGGTACCTCGTTCAAAGTGCGACATTTATATTTTCGGCCTCATAAATGGGTCACAAGCTAGATCCATTCCAAGAGGTGGGTGCCTCAAGGGGGGATGCATAGAACAACCATACCTCGGCCGTCGACCCTTCATGGGCATCTCCCTTCCTTATGGTGTAGGAACACTTGGCTTGGAGGATTTCAAAGTTCCTTATTTGTCAACTTCTAATGTTTGAAGATGCAAGAACCAGATAACAGGGAGTTTTTTTATTCCTATCCCCGAGATCCTACCTATACTAAAAAAATTCCTTTGGAACCTCCTGTGGAGGAAAACTTAGTGAATATTTTAGAAATTTTTTAGATGTGGATGTTTGAGAGATTGGGCGTGTGAACCAATCTCATTTGAATTAAGTGGGAGTGGATAATTCCTTTCAAGAAATAGTGGGACGTTTCAGAATCCCTTGGGAGGAAACATACTTCAACCTCCATAATTCGAGATGAAATTATGTGAGTGAGTAATGAATTTGTGTGTGAGCAAGTGATAAAATGTGCCAAATTTTTAATAAGTTAGGTGTCACCTTACAGCATGTGGACTTCATGTGGTCCTTTACAAGTCTTGATTACCTATCTTACTAGATGCCATTGGTACAACCTTATGAAATTTTAAAGTCCCTAAAGAACTAGCATGTGGACATATGGGTGCTTACCAATCTTTTAAACTCCCTAATGTGATTTAATCTAAGAAATCTTCAAAAACTATCATAGATTGCAAGCATGTGGGCATGTATGGGCCCATTACAATAATATTTAAACTCCCATAGTGATATAAACTAAGATAGTAGCTTCAAAAACTATCATAATCTTTGCAACATGTGGGCATGTATGGGCCCTTACAAATTTAAGATGTTTTGAAAAGAAACTAAAAGGGGCCCTATGGGGGCTTTGTCCTCTCCTAAATATTTTGTTTCTTAAGGGAGATGAAATCTTCCCTCGATCATTTTTTTTATTCTCAAGATAGCTCTATGGTGCGAGAGAAGAGCATACTCAATGATTGAAGTTTGATTTTTGGTCCCAATGCAAGTGTTTATATATGTGATAGCAAATGATCTTAACTTAACTTTTATAATCAAAACAAGTCATCCATGTGGAAAAATGAAAGCAAGAGAGGAGAAACATGGTTCTTTTTAACCTCCTAGGTGCCTATGTTTTGACTAACCCTTCATGTGGAGAGGGAGTCTAAGTGTCGTGCATTTACAAATTGCATAGAATCAATATTTAGAAGGCTAGGGGCCTTCCAAACATCACAAAAAAACTCTTACAATATTATATTTCTGGGTAGATGCGTGGGCCCTAGTTTAGATAGAGGCTCATGTGGCGCCAATGCATAGAGAAATAAGGACCTATTGGCACACCGTGCACAAAATGTGTTGGGAAACACAGTTTTGTTGGCACACGTTCTCAAAAGACGTGCCCGTGGGCTGAAAAACCCATGCAGATTCTGATATGTGTCTAGGAAGAAAATTTTAAATGAAATTCTCTTATTCCAGCTTCGAATTCAGCTCTTTGTAGGTAGGCCTGGGCCAGTTATGATCCCTTCAAGGTAAATAGATAAAAAAACAAGTGCTCAGACAACCCAAATAGGGAGGAAATTGGTACCTTTCCCCAATATGGTCTCCAATCTGTTGTATCCTTTTCGCCACTTGAATGAGAAAAAGAGGGACACTTGCAAGTCCAGTTGGGTTAGTTGAACATGACAAAAGTTAGTGTATGAGTCAAATGACTCAATCACATGAAATAAAATAAAAAACTAAGATAATAACAACTAAAGAAACAAAACTACAATGCATAAGGAAATTAGAACCAAAATTAATCAAACAATTAACCAATATTCATGCCACCAATGGATAGATTGTATTAGTGGGAAAACACCAAGGAAAAAGGGGGACTTATGGATCCCCTCTTTCTCCAAGGGAGGGCTCTTGAGTCCCCTATGTGAGAGATATTGTTACAAATGGAAAACTAGAAAGGAAATGGTGAAGAAATCCAAGCTTAATCCCTCAAGAGGTGAGGTGAATAGCTTAATGAGATGATGCTAGTATGCTCCAAGAAGGAAAGAGGTTCCTTGTAGGATAATAGAGACAACCTAACAATACAATTAGATTCTTGAATTCATAGTGCGCCCATGGCCTCTTTTTATAGCAAATCTTGAGGCATTATCCAACCGGTCTTTAGTGTAAACAAGGGGCTCTTTAGGGCACCCTTAGGTCTTTGACCAACCCCCCACTCAGATTCAGCTCGGATTTGAGGGTCAAATCGACTTGGGAGATGAACCAGAAGTGGGTGAGGGGTCGACAAGAACCATAAATGCACCATTATTAGGAGTGCGTGACTTTTATCATACACATTCGCGCCTCAAGCGCATGTGCGCTTTTCTGATGTTTCCGACCTATGCATGTGCACATGCTTCCTATAGTTCTTATGCGCATGTTAATTTTTTAACCACTTGTATAGTTTGTGCCTTTTGGAAATGCATTTTTGAAGCTGTGGGTGAACTAATAGGTGTTTGGAGATGTTGGATTCCTGTAACCATTTGCGGATGAAATTTTAGTGATAACAACAAGGAACGTCAAGGCAAGGAAAGGAAAGGAAGTGCAACACATGACAAGGCAAGGCTAGACAAGAAAGGAAAGACAAGGAAAGGTAAGGAAGGGCATGGAAATACAAATAAATACAAGGAAAGACAAGGAAAACAATGGAAAGGCAAGGCTGGGCAAGTAAGGAAAGCAAGGCAATGAAAGGAAATCCAAGGCTAGACATAGTTCCCTAATAATAAAAATGAACCGCAAATACAAGAATACCATAACAACCATAAAATGAAGCCAAATTTTCAATTAATCATATATTTGGAATATTTATTCAATTATTCCTTTTACATATCTATGGTCATTCAAGTAGACCATCATGATCACTTCTAATATTGATGGTCTCCATTAACTTCTCATGCTCAGATTAAGGCAACAAGTATCATACATTTGATGGGTTCTTACTTGGATTTGTTTGTAGTTGGAGGCTTGTACCAACAACCAAGTTTGTAAAGTGGTATACAACTTCACCTGTTCTATAATCTTGAAACACATAACCATCTTTCTTCCATGTTATTTCATCCCGTGTCAGATATTCTCCTTTAATAACCATCGACCCAATCATAAATTCAATGCCTTCAGAGTCTGTTACTGATGGCATGAGGGTATGATTTCCCTCTAAGAAATGTGCCAACCAATAGTTAGTTCCCCATTCATTACCTCTTGTGGAAACCACTGCGTATATGTGCCTTGCAAAAAATGGAGTGCCAATGCATGAGTCCACTAAATGACCAAAACATAAACATTGTTGCTATTTATTAAAAATTTAATAGAATATTCACCAAACCTGACAATACGAGATATGCGACGTGGCCATAATCTGCTGAAATATTTGATTGGTACTCCTCCAACTAGGATAATTCCATAGTTATAAGTTGACCAATGGGGAGTGATACACGATCTCATCTATCAACCTAGTATTTGGATTCACAATCATCCCATTCATTACTACTACATGGACCACATAAGAAAGAGAGTTTTCTCATCCATATTTCAACTATTGCATCGTCTGATGTTCAAACTGAGTGGAATCCACGAGTGCCCTAGATTGTTTTGAATTCATACCATTGTGATCGATCTACATCAACCACCTCCAAAAAATGTCTATGTACTTGTCCTTTCCTGGGTGATTGGTCTTCACAGGTTCTTGTTTCCTCTTCCATTACTAAAGAACATCATTTAAAAATGGATTTTTCATCTCGAATGAGGGAAGTAGTTGTGAGGGAAACACATAACAGATCATAATGGCATGGAACATGAACTTATTAACTTTTACAAGGATATCCTTATAGAGCCATGTCCAGATAGATCCTCCGCAATTGGAAAAATCACTCAACATATTTCCTCATTGATCACAGATGAAAAAAATGCATCCCTTCTAAGACTAGTTTCAATGGAGGAGGTGGACCAAGAAATAAATGAAATGTTGATAGGAAAATCCCCTGGGCTAGATGGTTTTACTATATATTTTTTCCATCATTATCAGCATTTTGTATGGGAAGAAATATGGAAGTTAATTAAGGATTCATGAGTTTCTCTTGGAGTCCTTCCTGTTCTTAATTCCACTTTCCTCACTCTTGTCCCCAAAGAGGGGTGGGTCTCTCACTCGAAGAAGTTCCGGCCAATCTCTCTTTGCAACATCATCTACAAGATAATCACCAAGGTAATGGCTCTTAGGATTAAACCTCTTCTCCCTTTTATATTTTATTAAGAGAAATATGGATATGTAGAAAATAACCATATCTTGGACAATGTAATTCTTTCTCATGAGGTAATACACTCTCTAAAATCTACTTTCACCACTAGTATGATAATAAAGTTATATCTCTCTAAAGATTTCGATAAACTCAACTGACAATATATGAGATCCCTCCTTCTCACTTTTGGTTTATGCAATGATTTGGTTAACTGGATCCTCAATCTCACCTCCACGATCTTCTTATTCGGCCTAGTCAATGGCGTTCCCTCTAATAATTTCACCTCGTTTAGAGGCATTCGTCAAGGGGATCCTCTTTCCCCCTTCCTTTTTGTGATCATGAAGGCTGGTCTAAGTCAATACATCAAGGCTTCCATTGAAGATGGCTCTTTCCAAGGTCTTCCAATGCATGGCATCCAACTTACTTTTTCCCATAGCCAATTTTTGGATAACACCATGATGTTGGGTACCCCCATAGCGAGATAATCCCTCAAAATTCATATTATATTGAATGATTTTAGTGAATCTTCGGGTACCACCATCAACACTGAAAATTCTCAAATCTTCTTCTTTAATACCCCCAAATCCATTCAATCCCACATAGCCCGCATCCTGAGATTTTCCCAGAACTCCCTTTTGTCCAAATATCCTGGAATCCCCCTCATTGACAATGCCCTTCACAATAGCTCTTGGGAATCCCTTATTACCTCCTTAGAACAATGTCTTAGCTCTTGGAATTTTCGATCCCTTAACTTGGTTGGCCATCTGATGCTCCTCAACTATGTTCTTCAAGCCATCCCCATTTATTGTTTCTCGGCTTTAGCCGCTCCTAAATCTATACTCAAATGCATCCACAACATTTAGAGAAATTTCCTTTGGCAAGGTACCAAAGATGTCATAAAATGGGTGTTGGTAAAATGGGAGAATCTATGCAAGCCAAAGAGGTCATGGGGGCTAATATAGGGTGGAGATGGTTAAAACACCCAAAATATGTTTGGTACTAATTGTGGAGACATAAATACACTCTAGGAATTGAGGAAGCTAAATCTCGCTCATATGGAGCACAACATGGTCAAATCGCTCCCTAGTCGAGGAGCACGTTTTTTGGGAAATTAGAAGCGGTCATGATGCATTTTTTGGATAGAATCTTGGTAATTCATGTACCACAACGAGACCATCCATGTAATGGAATTCTGGAAGGAGGATTCCTCCCTCCCTCCCTCCCTCCTTGGAGGGAATGGAAAACCACCCACAATGATCTTGGACTTCCCATGGAATGTGATTTGGGGCCATGGCAGGACGAGGCAGTTCTTAGGAGAATCCACATACGTGATCTGCCAATTATTCTTCACTGGAGTCAATCCTCAAAAGGTGTCTTCTCCATCAAAGAAGCATATGCTCTCAAGGCACACTACCACCTCCTGCCCAAAGAAAATTTATGGAGCAATATTCAGAAGGATAATCTCTGGCCCAAGGTAAGTACTTTTCTATGGTTACTAATTCAAAATCGTATTCTTACCTAGGACAATCTCAGAAAGCATGGCTTCACTGGTCCATCAATTTGTTATCTATGCCACCAACACGAGGAAACAATGGAGCATGTCCTAAACCAATGGCCATTCATTTCTCTCATATGGGACCAAGTAGCTCAAGTAATGTGCACTTTAGATTGTCAACATGATAGTATCATAACCAAAATAGATCGTTCGCGATTCCTAGCCTTCAAAAACCCCATATTAAATAGAATCTTGCAGCTAATTCTTGGCTTTGTGGTTTGGAAAATATAAAGGAACCGAAGAATTTTCCATTCTGAACATTCAACAGTCTCAAATCTGTTTCAGAATTCATGAAAATGTGCAAGAAATAGTCAAAACTCACAAATAGTCAATGGAGTATTTATCTTGTAAGTCGAATGAGAGAGCTATTCTCCTTAGCTAGGAACTAGATCCTGATTCCATTCATATCTCGAATCCCACTAAACCACTTTCTATGCTTGGCTCAACTTCATGGAAAAGGCCCCCTTCAAGTTCCCCCAAGCTTAACTTTGATGGCACCTCCAAATGAAACTCAAGTGTAACGACCCTGCTTAAATAAATGTATAGGATTATTAATTATAATTAATTGATAATCTGATTGTCCTAAGATATTAGTTAAACAATAATTATTTCTTATATAATATTAACTAATTAATTATCATTAATTATTTTTTCATAACTGTCAATGATTAATTAATTATTAATCGACTCTTTAATTATGTGAGTAAAGAATTAATGGGGTTAATAATTTAATTTATTAAGACTTACGTATACGGGAGGGAATAGGACATTAGATGTAAGGATAAGATAAGATAAGATAATAAATACAAGGGGATAAGATAATAAATAAATGGATAAGGAAATTAATGAAAGGAAGAGTTGGTGAAGGGGGAATATGATGGGGAGAGCCTTACGGTGGAAGGCATTCTTTTGGAGGAGGATTTTTTATTTTTGGGAGGAAGAATTTTGGAGGGGGATGAGAGCACTGGTTTCTTGGCTTGGTTTTTCTGGTTCTGTGGGAGAGTTCTGCAGACTATGAGTATCATTGCAGGGGGCACCGAGTTGCTAGGGGTTCTGGGCACGGGGGCCAGGATTCCTTTCGGTTTCCTAGAGCTAGGGAGCTGGACATGTTGCTCCTAGATGGTTGGGAGGATAGTCGGTTTGGGTAGTGTTGGTCAGTGCATCAGGCTAGGCAAGACAACATCAAAGGAACAGGGAACAAACAGCCATATCGACGGGAATCAACATCAGAAGCAGGTATTTTATTGTGAATTATTGAGTTATTTCCATGTTGTAGATAGATTTTAACTTATGCAAAATATTTATGCTTATGATGTGAATAAATAATTTACGTATGAGAAGGCACTTATATGTTAATTGAATTAAAATTTTGTATTTAATTAAGCTGGGTCTCTACAAATGGTATCATATCCCTGGTTCAAAATCTGGAACCAAGGGCCTACCTACCTACCTACTCTGTAAGCCAAATAACATTGAAACCTTAAGAAAACCCTGAATATAAAAGAAGGAGAAATGTGTAAGAAATTCCCCATAGTGTCAAGTCTCTCTCCACTTATTCAAGTCACCTTCACGCCTATAAGGATCTTGACCTCCTGCAAGAAGTAAGAAGTACAAAGACTAAAGAGTATTAGGTTCAAAAAAAAAAATCTTAAATATGAAAGAATATAGAAATGCCCACAAGTGAAAANATGCCTTCGGAGTCTGTTACTGATGGCATGAGGGTCTGATTTCCCTCTAAGAAATGTGCCAACCAATAGTTAGTTCCCCATTCATTACCTCTTGTGGAAACCACTGCATATATATGCCTTGCAAAAAATGGAGTGCCAACATGTGAGTCCACTAAATGACCAAAACATAAACATTGTTGCTATTTATTAAAAATTTAATAGAATATTCACCAAACCTGACAATACGAGATATGTGACGTGGCCATAATCTGCGGAAATATTTGATTGGTACTCCTCCAACTAGGATAATTCCATAGTTATAAGTTGACCAATGGGGAGTGATACACGATCTCATCTATCAACCTAGTATTTGGATTCACAGTCATCCCATTCATTACTACTACATGGACCACATAAGAAAGAGAGTTTTCTCATCCATATTTCAACTATTGCATCATCTGATGTTCAAACTAAATGGAATCCATGAGTGCCCTAGATTGTTTTGAACTCATACCACTGTGATCAATCTACATCGACCACCTCCAAAAAATGTCTATGTACATGTCCTTTCCTGAGTGATTGGTCTTCACAGGTTCTTGTTTCCTCTCCCATTACTAAAGAACATCATTCAAAAATGGATTTTTCATCTCGAATGAGGGAAGTAGTTGTGAGGGAAATACATAACAGATCATAATGGCATGGAACATGAACTTATTAACTTTTACAAGGATATCCTTATAGATCCATGTCCAGATAGATTCTCCGCAATTGGAAAAATCACTCAACATATTCCCTCATTGATCACGGATGAACAAAATACATCCCTTCTAAGACTAGTTTCAATGGAGGAGGTGGACCAAGAAATAAAGGAAATGTTGATAGGAAAATCCCCTGGGCTAGATGGTTTAACTATATATTTTTTCCATCATTATTGGCACTTTGTATGGGAAGAAGTATGGAAGTTAATTAAGGATTCATGAGTTTCTCTTGGAGTCCTTCCTGTTCTTAATTCCACTTTCCTCACTCTTGTCCCGAATGAGGGGTGGGTCTCTCACTCGAAGAAGTTCCGGCCAATCGCTCTTTGAAACATCATCTACAATATAATCACCAAGGTAATGGCTCTTAGGATTAAACCTCTTCTCCCTTTTATCATTTATTAAGAGAAATATGGCTATGTAGAAAATAATCATATCTTGGACAGTGTAATTCTTTTTTATGAGGTAATACACTCTCTAAAATCTACTTTCACCGCTAGTATGATAATAAAGTTATATCTCTCTAAAGCTTTCGATAAACTCAACTGACAATATATGAGATCCCTCCTTCTCACTTTTGGTTTATGCAATGATTTGGTTAACTGGATCCTCAACCTCACCTCCACGACCTTCTTTTCCGGCCTAGTCAATGGCATTCCCTCTAATAATTTCACCTCGTTTAGAGGCATTCGTCAAGGGGATCCTCTTTCCCCCTTCCTTTTTGTGATCATGAAGGATGGTCTAAGTCAATACATCAAGGTTTCCATTGAAGATGGCTCTTTCCAAGGTCTTCCAATGCATCGCATCCAACTTACTTTTTCCCATAGCCAATTTTTGGATAACACCATGATGTTGGGTACCCCCATAGCGAGATACTACCTCAAAATTCATATTATCTTGAATGATTTTAGTGAATCTTCGGGTACCACCATCAACACTGAAAATTCCCAAACCTTCTTCTTTAATACCCCCAAATCCATTCAATCTCACATAGCCCGCATCCTGAGATTTTCCCAGAACTCCCTTCTGTCCAAATATCTTGGAATCCCCCTCATTGACAATGCCCTTCACAATAGCTCTTCGAAATCCCTTATTACCTCCTTAGAACAATGTCTTAGCTCTTGGAATTTTCGATCCCTTAACTTGGTTGGTCGTCTGATGCTCCTCAAATATGTGCTTCAAGCCATCCCCATTTATTGTTTCTCGACTTTAGCCGCTCCTAAATCTATACTCAAATGCATCCACAAAATTTAGAGAAATTTCCTTTGGCAAGGTACCAAAGATGTCATAAAATGGGTGTTGGTAAAATGGGAGAATCTATGCAAGCCAAAGAGGTCATGGGGGCTAAGATAGGGTGGAGATGGTTAAAACACCCAAAATATGTTTGGTACTAACTGTAAATATGTTTGGTACTAACTGTGGAGACATAAATACACTCTAGGAATTGAGGAAGCTAAATCTCGCTCATATGGAGGGCAACATGGTCAAATCGCTCCCTAGTCGAGGAGCACGTGTTTTGGGAAATTAGAAGCGGTCATGATGCATTTTTTGGATAGAATCTTGGTAACTCATGTACCACAACGAGACCATCGACGTAATGGACTTCTGGAAGGAGGATTCCTCCCTCCCTCCTTGGAGGGAATGGAAAACCACCCACAATGATCTTGGACTTCCCATGGAATGTGATTTGGGGCCATGGCAGGACGAGGTAGTTCTTAGGAGAATCCACATACGTGATCTGCCAATTATTCTTCACTGGAGTCGATCCTCAAAAGGTGTCTTCTCCATCAAAGAAGCATATGCTCTCATGGCACACTACCACCTCCTGCCCAAAAAAAATTTATGGAACAATATTTGGAAGGCTAATCTCTAGCCCAAGGTAAGTACTTTTCTATGGTTACTAATTCAAAATCGTATTCTTACCTGGGACAATCTCAGAAAGCATGGCTTCACTGGTCCATCGATTTGTTATCTATGCCACCAACACGAGGAAACAATGGAGCACGTCCTAAACCAATGGCCATTCAGTTCTCTCATATGGGACCAAGTAGCTCAAGTAATGTGCACTTTAGATTGTCAACATGATAGTATCATAACCACAATAGATCGTTGGTGATTCCTGGCCTTCAAAAACCCCATATTAAATAGAATCTGGCAACTAATTCTTCGCTTTGAGGTTTGGAAAATATAAACGAACCAAAGAATTTTCGATTCTGAACATTCAACAGTCTCAAATCTGTCTCAGAATTCATGAAAATGTGCAAGAAATAGTCAAAACTCACAAATGGTCAATGGAGTATTTATCTTGTAAGTCGAATGAGAGAGCTATTCTCCTTAGCTAGGAACTAGATCCTGATTCCATTCATATCTCGAATCCCACTAAACCACTTTCTATGCTTGGTTCAGCTTCATGGCAAAGGCCCCCTTCAAGTTTCCTCAAGCTTAACTTTGATGGCGCCTCCAAAGGAAACTCAAGTCCAGTGGCCTTTGGATTTGTCTTCTGAGATGAACATGGAGATATTTTCCATATTCTTGTCTGTAGCCTTGACTATGATACCAATAACTCTGTGGAGCTTTGGGCCCTAATAAAAGGCATTTAAGCTGCCTCACAACTGGGATTTCATCAAATCATAATGGAAGGTGACTCACAGATAATTATTACTCTGTTATCTAAGCTATTGAATGGCTCCGATCCTACTAATGTTTCTCCTAGCTGGAGACTTTTAAGTAATATTGAACTCCTCAAAACGATGTTGTTGCGAAACCTTGTTCTTATCCCTCACATGTCCGGAGGGAGGCCAACAAGATTGCAGACAAATTGGCCAATGCCAGAGTGCAGCCAATCAAAGGTCTGAACACCGCCTGCTTCTGGAATCTAAAATAATGGCTCATATGGAGGGCATCCCCCCAGATGGGGTATTATTACACCAATGCCGATACAACGTCTAGCCATGAGCTTCGACACTTGGTGTTCCTCACTCTTCTCAAGGAGGATGGTTGGCATGGGCTATATTCTCCAGGCTGGGTGTATTTACTAGCAAATCATTCTGCATAGTACCATGGAGGATAGGATCTGAATCCTGCCAGATTTTTAGGGGTAGCCTGAGTTTGGTATAGATTAAAGTTTCATGTATTTAAAAATTTTATTCTAGGGATTTTGTCTCATTTTAAACCAACTCAAATGCTCAAAAAATCAATAAGACTTTTAGATAGAGTTAAAATTTAAAATTAAATGATAAAAAAAATGCCAAAAATTAAATCTGAAAAAAGATTACTCCAAAATTAACCAAAATTAACCCACTCCTTTGGTATACTAATCATATGATTGGTGGTTGCAGTTCATTGAAAGTTGTAGTTAATATGAGAGACAGTTCTGAGTATGCCCTCGAAGTTCACAAGCTCTCATGGTGGATGAAGATAATAAAACGTAGAGACAATAGGGGCTCTATTGCTATCCCCATTGTGAAGCTCCTCCAGTTAAGCTCTGTGTAGATTAGTTTTTCCCGCTCACTTGGGTTCCTCCTCCTCGTTAGCATGCCTCACAAAAGGGGAAGGGTGCGTAGAGGTATTGGTGTCTTTCACGGTTTTGGCAGAAGAGAAAGAAGTTCTTCCCCAATGGACAATGATGTGGAAAGTAAACACCAACAATTGGATCCGAATGGAGTGGAGCAAGGGCAGACAGACATCCAAGACGATGCTGGGTCTTGAGGTTGCATGGTGGAATGGCAAGAATGGCCACCGGAGACGGTCACTGATAAGGCCAATGCGCTTCCAAAGATTGAAGAAAAAACATATGAGGATAGCCTGGGTATCACTCTACCTCGGGGTGAAGGTGAAGGTGCCCAGTTCCACGAGGAACGTGAAGG
>SNQJ01S0071262.1:20781-39914 GCA_010110895.2 Picea sitchensis | reverse complement strand
CTGAATGGGTCGATGGTTATTAAAGGAGAATATCTAACACGAGATGAAATAACATGGAAGAAATATGGTTATGTATTTCAAGATTGTAGAACAGGTGAAGTTGTATACCACTTTACAAACTTGGTTGTTGGTACAAGCCTCCAACTACAAACAAATCCAAGTAAGAACCCATCAAAGGTGCGATACTTCTTGCCTTAATCTGAGTATGAGAAGTTAATGAAGACCATCAATATTAGAAGTGATCATGATGGTCTACTTGAATGACCATAGATATGTAAAAGAAATAATTGAATAAATATTTCAAATATATGATTAATTGAAAATTTGGCTTCATTTTATGGTTGTTATGGTATTCTTGTATTTGCGGTTCATTTTTGTTGTTAGGGAACTATGTCTAGCCTTGGATTTTCTTTCATTGCCTTGCTTTCCTTGCTTGCCTAGCCTTGCCTTTCCATTGTTTTCCTTGTCTTTCCTTGTATTTACTTGTATTTCCATGCCCTTCCTTACCTTTCCTTGCCTTTCCTTTCTTGTCTAGCCTTGCCTTGCCATGTGTTGCACTTCCTTTTCTTTCCTTGCCTTGACGTTCCTTGTTGTTATCACTTAAATTTAGTCCACAAATGGTTACAGGAATCGAGCATCTCCAAACACCTATTAGTTCACCCACAGCTTCAAAAATGCATTTCCAAAAGGCATAAATTATACAAGTGGTTAAAAAATTAACATGCGCATAAGACCTACAGGAAGCATGCGCACATGCGCAGGTCAGAAACATCAGAAAAGTGCACATGCACCCGAGGCGCGAATGTGTACGATAAAAGTCGCGCAGTCCTAATAACGGTGCATTTATGGTTCTTGTCAACCCCTCACCCACTTCTGGTTCATCTCCCAAGTCGATTTGACCCTCAAATCCCAGTTGAATCCAAGTGGGGGGTTGGTCAAAGACCTAAGGGTGCCCTAAAGGGCCCCTTGTTCACACTAAAGACCGGTTGGATAATGCCTCAAAGATTTGCTATAAAAAGAGGCCATGGGTGCACTAAGAATTCAAGAATCTCATTGTATCGTTATGCCGCCTCTATTCTCCTACAAGGAACCTCTTTCCTTCTTGGAGCATACTAGCATCATCTCATTAAGCTATTCACCTCACCTCTTGAGGGAATAAGCTTGGATTTCTTCACCATTTCCTTTCTAGTTTTCCATTTGTAAGAAGATATCTCACATAGGGGACTCAAGAGCCCTCCCTTGGAGGAAGAGGGGATCCATAAGTCCCCCTTTTTCCTTGGTGTTTTCCCACTAATACAATCTATCCATTGGTGGCTTGAATATTGGTTAATTGTTTGATTAATTTTGGTTCTAATTTCCTTATGCATTGTAGTTTTGTTTCTTTAGTTGTTATTAGCTTAGTTGTTTGTTTATTTCATGTGATTGAGTCATTTGACTCATACACTAACTTTTTTCATGTTCAGCTAACCCAACTGGACTTGCAAGTGTCCCTCTTTTTCTCATTCAAGTGACGAAAATGATACAACAGAATGGCGACCATACTGGGGAAAGGTACCAAGTTCCTCCCTATTTGGGTTGTTTAAGCACTTTTTTTTATCTATTTACCTTGCAGGGATCATAACCCACCCAGGCCTACCTACAAAGAGCTAAATTCGGAGCTGGAATAAGAGAATTTCATTTAAAATTTTCTTCCTAGACGCGTATCAGAATGTGCATGGGTTTTTCAGCCCACATGCGCGTCTTCCGAGAACGTGCGCCAACAAAACTGTGTTCCCAATTCATTTTGTGCATGGTGTGCCAACAGGTCCTTATTTCTCTGTGCATTGGCGCCACATGAGCCTCTGTCTAAACTGGGGCCCGCGCATCTGCCCAGAAAACCAATATTGTAAGAGCTTTTTTGTGATGTTTGGAAGGCCTGTAGCCTTCTAAATATTGATTCTATGCAATTTGTAAATGCACGACACTTTGACTCCCTCTCCACATGAAGGTTTAGTCAAAACATAGGCACTTAGGAGGTTAAAAAGAACGATATTTCTCCTCTCTTGCTTTCATTTTTCCACATGGATGACTTGTTTTGATTGTAAAAGTTAAGTTAAGATCATTTGCTATCACATATATAAACACTTGCATTGGGACCAGAAATCAAACTTCAATCATTGAGTATGCTCTTCTCTCGCACCATAGAGTGATCTTGAGAATAAAAAAAATGATCGAGGGAAGATTTCATCTCCCTTAAGAAACAAAATATTTAGGAGAGGACAAATCCCCCATAGGGCCCCTTTTAGTTTCTTTTCAAAACATCTTAAATTTGTAAGGGCCCATACATGCCCACATGTTACAAAGATTAGGATAGTTTTTTAAGCTACTTTCTTAGTTTATATCACTATGGGAGTTTAAATATTATTGTAACGGGCCCATACATGCCCACATGCTTGCAATCTAGGATAGTTTTTGAAGATTTCTTAGATTAAATCACATTAGGGAGTTTAAAGGATTGGTAAGCACCCATATGTCCACATGATAGTTCTTTAGGGACTTTAAAATTCCGCGTGGTTGTACCAATGGCATCTAGTAAGATAGGTAATCAAGACTTGTAAAGGACCACACAAAGTCCACATGCTGTAAGGTGACACCTAACTTATTAAAAATTTGGCACATTTTATCACTTGCTCACACACAAATTCACTGCTCACTCACATAATTTCATCTCGAATTGTGGAGGTTGAAGTATGTTTCCTCCGAAGGGATTTTGAAATGTCCCACTATTTCTTGAAAGGAATTATCCACTCCCACTTAATTCAAACGAGATTGGTTCACACGCCCAATCTCTCAAACATCCACATCTAAACATTTTCTAAAAAACTCACTAAGTTTTCCTCCACAGGAGGTGCCAAAGGAATTTTTTTAGTATAGGTAAGATCTCGGGGATAGGAATAAAAAAAACTCTCCGTTATCTGGTTCTCGCATCTTCAAACATTAGAAGTTGACAAATAGGGAACTTTAAAATCCTCCAAGTCAAGTGTTCCTACACCATAAGAAAGGGAGATACCCATGAAGGGTCGAAGGCTGAGGTACAGTTGTTCTATGCATCCCCCCTTGAGGCACCCACCTCTTGGAAGGGATCCAGCCTGTGACCCACTTCTGAGGCCAAAAATATAAATGTCTCACTTTGACCGAGGTACCTAGTGACCAAATTTTAGGACATCTACCCAGGTGGAAATTGTGGGCTGCAATTGTACCTTGATCGGATTTTGTGTGGCTATTGGAAAATATCGCCAGCTCTTTCGAGATATGTGTTGACATGAAGTTTAATCTTGTCCTATCTTTGAAAACTAAAGATTCATCGTTTCCTAAGTCGTGGAGCCGTCCTTAGTCTAAAAAGGGGAAATCAGAGATTTCCGTTCCTTTTTGGGTTTTCGAGATTTGGTTTTTTCTCGAAGTATAATCCTCAACCATCTTATTTTCCCGGTGTCGAAATCCCGAAAATGTTTAGCTTATTAAAAAAATTTAAAGGGGAAAGAAATAAAGGTTTCCTTTTCCGTCGCTTTCCACAAAGCGCTCTTTAAACCTGTAATTAATTAAGTTCCTAAACGTAATTATCATTCCCTTAATCTTTCGCAATTCGGGTTTTTCCTTCTACCGAAACGCTTTCGAACTCTCAACCGTCAAACTCCCGATCCTCACTTTTCCGAAAAAGTTAAAAGGATAATTAATTATTAACCTGGATTAATTAAAGCCCTAATACATGTCTTAGCGCCTCACTAATCTCATTGCAATTTCACAATCTGGGGATTGCTTATGACTTATCCCCTGATGCTAGGATCTCCGAAGTTCTGAAATGTGAAATCACGTTTTCCCTAAACAAGGTTTAAGATTAAGGTTAATTTGTTTTTAAAACAAGGTTAGTGATAATTAAACCGCCTTTCGCATTTCGGGAATTGAGGAAGGCGGTGATTTTTGAAACTCCAGTTTCGAAATCACCGATATACGTCAGCATTAATAAAGGATAAATGAATATTTTTTCGACACGGAAGCGTATCTCTAGGCATATCTTTCCATTGAAAGGCATTAATTTTTCGTCGTCTGTGTCTGTACACTCGTTATAACGCGAAATTGAAAGTTAATAAAGTCTTATATTTCAAACTTCATAGTTATCTTTTACATATGCAACAAGTCGCATTTACCTGGTTTTACACACACTTTCTCTATAAACAGGTCTCTGATCCAACACAGGTATCATGGCACCTAATAAGGCACCCAAGAAAAGCGAAGAAATTGCAGAAAGCTCGAGTCCAGATGGAGACGTTATATCTGATACAACATTGCATGCCATCGATTCCATAAAATCCTGGAGGCAGATTTTTGAGACTCTAGATTATGAATTAAAAAATTTCCCTCATGGCGCCGACAACAAGATTCAAGATATAGCGGATTCTGAGCTCCACAAAATAGCTACACGACTGCGACTTCTGGACAGCCAAGGGGTCATCATCGACTCTTTCAAACCAGAACATTTACAAGTAATGTATAAATTATCTCCCAGTCCCAGGTATGTTTATAATAAATATTTTGTGAGTAATTTTGAAAGGAAAGAATGTTTTGAGTCAGACCAAACGTATCATGACTTAATAAAGGATTGGTGGAGAAACGAGGGAAAATTCAGGGTTGACACCCATGGTATTTACGCCACAACCTCATTGAATGAGTATATGATTTATGTGGAAATGATGTTATGTAGACTTTTCAGTAAGAAAAGTCCCACCCATTTCCCTTTAGAATGGGTACCTCTTTTGCACAAGGCAACTGAAGGTTACAACTTCAATTGGGATAAGATTTTATCCGATAACATGGCGAAGGAGGTCATGGACTATCAGACTGCAATATTAGAAGGCCGACCAATAGCCTTTTATATGTTGGCATACATCATGGATGCTATATGCTTCTCGACTCCTTTCCCTTTGATGAATTGGAGTTGGAATCCGAATTACCTGGAGCCAATTCACGAATATCATTCTAAACTTTGGGAAGAAAACATCAAGGAATCGTTTTATGAAATTTGTCATTTTTTGGCGATACCAGTACATCAGATGTTGTATAGCTTCGTGCCTCCCCGCATTTTAGAGTTGGTCACAGGAAACCTCAGGGCAGTTGTTGACTGGTTCATTGAGGAGATTTTTTCATACATCAGAGTTTTTGGGTGTTCAATTCCCCCACACGCCCTTCCGAAATTCCTCCCGGATAGACTGGTGTGCAGGGAGGTAGTTCATCAAATAGTAACAAGTGGAATTGGGATAGAACTAAAAATGGCTCAAAAGAAATTTTGGCCAGTTTTTCTCGTTCAGATTGAGAAATTTTCGTTGCTCAACTTAGGTCATTCCAAAGTTGAAGTGACAGTGCTAGAGGAGGTTAAATTGGTAAACCTCGAGCACAGGAAGCACGATCCTTACCAATTAGTGGGAAAACACATGGCCCACTATAATATGAAGGCTTATGAACATGAGAATTCCCCTTGCGATGACCTGTTAAAAGGGACTAATACCTATGAGGAAGTGTTAGAAAGAGTACAGGCACTACCGTCCGACTTGCAAGCTAGTTTTCAGATCTTTCAGAAACATAGACAGAGAGGTCTGCCAAAGTGTTTCAAGGTGAAGCAATTTCCCTTCCTCGGGAAAAAGAAGATACTCCTCCAGGTTTCAGACGAGAAACACAAGATAAAGTCAATCCTGAAGAATTTCCTCAGGAGACTGAAGGGTCTTCAGGAAATGAAGAGGCCTTACAAACATAAAATCCAGAGACAGAAGTAGAGAGGAGGCCTAGGACACCTCCCAATTCCAGTAAGTCCACTCCTCCTTCATCACCTGTTGTTGATGTCATTATACCTGAGACTATGGGAGAAACAAGGTCTACAGAACTAGGAAGTCCCATAACTTCCTTAACTCCTTTACAGTCCACCTTTGGACTCCCACAGATGGGAGATATATTTGTTGGTGACCTCACCCCCATTTCCAGATACGATATCCCTCCTTCCGATTATTTTTTAGCAAGAAGAGGAAGGCTATTGTAAGGAAAGAAATGCATATGACAGAAGGGGGTATGGTGAAGAAACATAGGGTCTTGATAGATGGCCAGAAACTAGAAGAGGAGGATTTCTCTACAGAGGTAGCAGGCTCCATGGGAGCCATGGAAACAAAAAACATTTTTACTTTGGATAACATGAGAACAAGGATAAAGAAGAGTAACCATATGATAGCTCGATTGTAGGATCAGTTGAAGAATGCTGAGAAAAAAATTAGAGAAGAGGTGAATAAAATTTGGGAGCAGGCCAGAGCTGTTGAAAGGCAAGAAATCTAGTCACTCAAAACTAGCTTGGATGAAATGAACCAAAGGATACAAGCAATTCAGGTACAGGTTACTCAGCAAAGGGAGCTTGTTAAAAAGTTACATGCTAAATTGAGTTTGACAGAAGGCCGGGTCGTGGACTTAAAGGATTTTCAAACCCTCTCGTTAGAATCCCATACAAAGATAGAAGTTGAACAACAACAATTGATATCCAAAATAGAGATCATCCAGCATTATTTTCAAGAGGTAATCAAATCCATTGATAACATTATTTTACTAGAAAAAGAGGCTAAAGCAGCAAGGAATACCTTTCAGAAAGCAATCACATGTTTAGGGAGCAGGGAGATGCCAAAAGATTTAAAAATTTCTGTCACAAACAAATAAGAGGAGACATTATGCTCAAGGCATGGGAAACAAACATAGTCGAAAACAAGAAGACATTCAAAGAAATCAAAGATGACTGTGAGGGAATCTTTGATTCTTTGGATAAGCAAGCATTAGGATTTGAAAGAAATGACTTCTCTGGGCTACTAGGGTAGATAAACATTGTGAAACAACAGTTGGACTACAAAGAGAGCTTACAGGAGGTTCAGGCAGAAATTTCATAGTTGAGCGAAATCAATACCAACTAGATAGACAGATGGTTGGTACAGCCTAATTTAAAGTTGTCACTTCTGAGTTATGTGTTTCCCTATCATCTCATCTTCCTTTCATATGTTTAATTGATGAATGCTTGGCTACAATTTAGTACAACCTCTACTGTGGAAATTATTATTCTTGTTATTTAAATCATTTACAGTTTTTCCTCTGTATCTGTTATCAACAGATACAAGACCTGTAGATGCTTAGATTTCAACATCATATGCTTCATTAATATTTCTCATTTCATAGTCTTTTGTTACGATGTGAGATTCCTCTGAAATTGATGCCTATTTTCTCTTTTCTAATAGCTTTATGTTTTTCTTCATATCATGCATGTTTCTTTTCTTTAAAATTTAACTCATATACAAGAAAAGGCATACAATTTAGTCATCCTATCTATTTGGGTGTTGACTTCATTCTCGTTACATTGTGGAATAGAGATAACAAGCCTAAAAAGAAAACACAAGAATTATATCTTCTTTACTTTTACCCTTCATGACAGTACGAGTTGCATGGCAACCTAATATCGAGCCCGACCTTTCGGATCAAACCAACATCGCTCTAAATTTATTTAACACTATCTTACAAACAGAAAATAATCAGGTTGAGTTGGAACATTCATGGGATGCAATTGATAGAGATATCAACATTCAAGAAAACTGGGAATTTAGACAGAGACAGTTGAGAAACCAACTTTAGTCCTTATCTTTTAAATAGTTGTCTTTTTTGTCCTCTTTTCCCCTTTCTTTTCAGATGCCTTGATAGTATACTTTAGAGCCTTAAAGAATAAACTCAGGAACAACATATTTTTGGCACTATTGTCGGGGAACGGAGAAACAAAGTTTATTCCCTGGGAAGAACGACATTGACACTTTCTTTCTTTGATAGTGAACAAAGTTTGAAAACCTTCTAAGGCTACCTTTATATTTCACTTGGAGACTCCACATTGTTTAAGCTAGATCTTAACCAGAAAAACACTAGAAAGAATCCAAACAACAAGCAGATTTCACCTTTTTTCGACCCTAAAAAAATTCTAAAATCAAGAAGATACTTCCGCCAGACTGTCTCATCCACAAATAAAAAATTTCAACCTAAGTTTACACAGTCTGACTCTAAAGATCAACATGGTGAATCAAGTATTCCACCCCTTTATGGTAAATGCTCTGTTGATGAAGTCACACCCCCTAAATCAAATTTGGTTCTTCCGGTCTTTAAGACCAAAGCTTTCTCAACATTTTCCCACACCGATAGAAAAAGAAGATCTTCCTCACTTCCTGTTGCGACCGATTCTCCCTCACTTCTCGAAGTTCGGTTTCCCACATTTCAAAAATCAAACAATTATCCTATATATCTTGACTCAACTTCTGTAGATTCTCCTGTATTCTCACCCTGTAGTTCCGAAGGAACCAGTCCACATTCCCCAAGATCTTCTTTCTCAAGTTTCTTTCCCTTCGATAATTAGTTTCTTGAAACCTGTCCTTATAACCTCCAGAATCTAACCGTTAAATCCATAATGGCTGTGACCGGAGGAAGTGGGGCTGGAGGTGCTGCCATGAGTGGTCAAGGAGGAGGAGAGGACGGACAAGCAATGCCTCTCCATATATTTGCAAAGGTTTCTTCAAGATACGCCCCTCTGGTCCTACCAGTCCCTCTCCATGATTTACCAGAAAATTACATGAAAAAACCTTCCTAAGTTCACTAGAGAAGGCGACTTGATGGCAGCCAAACACATAAATGTTTTCGATCAATTCGCTGGCATTCTTGGATTGGAACATGAAGATGTTTACTCCAGACTCTTGGTTCAAGCCTTCGAAGGGCAAGTGAGAACCTGGTTTCAAGGCCTAGTGGTCGGATCCATACCGTCATATGATGAACTTGAAAACGCTTTTATCAGAGAGTGGGGTGAGCGGAAAGACCATCTTTATTATCTGATCGAATTTGGAGCTCTTCAAAAGAAAAACTTTGAATCATTCCTTGAGTTTACACAACGGTTTAACAAATTGTACAATAAGATCCCAACCGAGGTCAAACCCTCACAACCTGCAGTGAAAGTGAATTTTGCTGGAGCCTTTGACCCCGACTTCGCCTTGTTATTAAGGGAGAGAAGATTAGTAGATCTTACCAAGATGCAAGATGATGCCCTGGAAATCGAATCTAACATGATGGCATCAAGAAATATGAAGACCAAATTGGAGACTGGAAACAAAGAAATCAGGAGATACATGGAACAAGGAGGACCCTTTGGATTAGGGAGGTCCTCAGAATATAAAATGGACGATATGGCTAGAATCATCAAAGAACTGTCAAACAAAATATCGAGAATGGAACTTGATCAAGATAAAAATGAACATTACCCTAGAAAGGATTCAGGAAGAACCCTAACCCTAAAAACCACCAAAAACAAATTAATAATGAAGATCAAAAGCTCCAAACCCCTTTTAAAACTGAAAACTTTATAGGAGGACAAGACTTGGAGGATTTCGGGGAGTTAGAAGAGGATATGAATAATATTGGCAATGACTGCCTACAACCTTACATAACAAGACACAATTATGAAAAATATCTGACTACAAAGTATGGGACCAAGAGTAACAAAAACGACAGTGTTTCTGAAGATTTGACCTATCAGGGAATAACAGATGGAATAATGGATGAAGTCCACCAGAAATATAACCTGAGACCTAGAAACAGGGTTTCCGCAACCGCACCAGTTAAAAAGATATTGTCGAGGGATGAAACTAATAAACCAATTTAAAAAATAATTGAAAAACAAACGGAAGGGACCAAGACCGCTAACATACAGTCTACTAAAACAAAGACAATAGAAATGGTTAAGGTTGCAGTTTTGTAACTATTTTTCTGCAGAAAAGTATCATATTGATAACTATCAAGTATTGATGACCTTGTATAAAGACAAGGAGCGAAGACTAGAAGGCGGATTTTTGATCTCTCTAAAAAAGCATTTATGACGAAGTAATTTTGAAGAGACTCTAAATTAATAGAAATGCAGATTGAAGATTCCAGATCTTGTCACTTCTGAGTTATATGTTTCCTTATCATCTCATCTTCCTTTCATATGTTTAATTGATGAATGCTTGGCTACAATTTAGTACAACCTCTACTGTGGAAATTATTATTATTGTTATTTAAATCATTTACAGTTTTTCCTCTGTATCCGTTATCAACAGATACAAGACCTATAGATGTTTAGATTTCAACATCATATGCTTCATTAATATTTTCTCATTTCGTAGTCTTCTGTTACTATGTGAGATTCCTTTGAAATTGATGCCTCACTTTTCTAACAACTTTATGTTTTTCTTCATATCATGCATGTTTCTTTTCTTTAAAATTTAACTCAGATACAAGAAAAGGCATACAATTTAGTCATCCTATCTATTTGGGTGTTGACTTCATTCTTGTTACATTGTGGAATAGAGATAACAATCCTAAAAAGAAAACACAAGAATTATATCTTCTTTACTTTTACCCTTCATGACAGTACCAGTTGCAAGGTAGCCTAATATCGAGCCCGACCTTTCAGATCAAACCAACATCGCTCTAAATTTACTTAACACTATATTACAAACAAAAAATAACCAGGTTGAGTTGGAACGTTCATGGGATGCAATTGAGAGAGATATCAACATTCAAGAAAACTGGGAATTTACACATAGGCAATTGAGAAACCAACTTTAGTCCTTATCTTTTAAATAGTTGTCTTTTCTGTCCTCTTTTCCCCTTTCTTTTCAGATGCCTTGACAGTATACTTTAGAGCCTTAAAGTATAAACTTAGGAACAACATATTTTTGGCACCATTGTCGGGGAACGAAGAAACGAAGTTTATTCCCTAGGAAGAACGACATTGACACTTTCTTTCTTTGATAGTGAACAAAGTTTGAAAACCTTCTAAGGCTACCTTTATCTTTCACTTGGCGACTCCACATTGTTTAAGCTGGCTCTTAACCAGAAAAACACTAGAAAGAATCCAAACAAGAAGTAGATTTCACCTTTTTTCGATGCTGAAAAAATTCTAAAATCAAGAAGATACTTTTGCCAGACTGTCTCATCCAGAAATAAAAAATTTTAACCTAAGTTTACACAGTCTGACTCTGGAGATCAACACGGTGAATCAAGTATTCCACCCCTTTATGGGAAATGCTTCGCTGATAAAGTCACACCCCCTGAATCAGATTTGGTTCTTCTAGTCTTTAAGACAGAAGCTTTCTCAACCTTTTCCCACACCGATAGAAAAATAAGATCTGCCTCACTTCCTGTTGCGACTGATTCTCCCTCACTTCTCGAAGTTTGGTTTCCCACATCTAAAAACTCAAACAATTATCCTATATATCTTGACTCAACTTCTGTAGATTCTCCTATATTCTCACCCTGTGGTTCCGAAGGAACCAGTCCACATTTCCCAAGCTCTTCTTTCTCAAGTTTCTTCCCCTTCGATAATCAGTTTCTTGAAACCTGTCCTTATAACCTCCAGACTCTAACCGTTAAATCCATAATGGCCACGACCGAAGGAGGTGGGGCTGGAGGTGCTACCGCGGATGGTCAATGAGGAGGAGCGGACGACCAAGCAACGCCTCTCCATATATTTGCAAAGGTTGCTTCAATATACACCCCTCTAGTCCTACCAGTCCCTCTCCATGATTTACCAGAAAATTACATGAAAAACCCTGCCTAAGTTCACGGGAGAAGGCGACTTGATGGCAGCCAAACACATAAATTTTTTCGATCAATTCAGTGACATTCTTGGATTGGAACATGAAGATGTTTACTCCAAACTCTTGGTTCAAATATTCGAAGGGCAAGTGAGAACCTATTTTCGAGGCCTAGTGGTCAGATCCATACCGTCATATAATGAACTTGAAAACGCTTTTATCAGACAGTGGGGTGAGCGGAAAGACCATCTTTATTATCTGACCGAATTTGGAGCTCTTCGAAAGAAAAACTCGGAATCAGTCCTTGATTTTACACAATGGTTTAACAAATTGTACAATAAGATCCCAACCGAGGTCAATCCCTCACAACCTGCAGCAAAAGTGACTTTTTCTGGAGCCTTTGACCCCGACTTCGCCTTGTTATTAAGGGAGAGAAGATTAGTATATATTACCAAGATGCAAGATGATGCACTGGAAATCGAATCTAACATGATGGGATTAGGAAAGCTGAAGACCAAATTGGAGACTGGAAACAAAGAAATCAAGAGATACATGGAACAAGGAGGACCCTCTGGATCAGGGAGGTCCTCTGAAGATAAAATGGACGATATGGCTAGAATCATCAAAGAACTATCAAACAAAATATCGAGAATGGAACTTGATCAAGATAAAAATGAACATTACCCTAGAAAGGAGTTCAGGAAGAACCCTAACCCTCAAAACCACCAAAAACAAATTAATAATGAAGATCAAAAGATCCAAACGCCTTTTAAAATTGAAAACTTTATAGGAGGACAAGACTTGGAGGATTTCGAGGAGTTAGAAGAGGATATGAATAATCTTGGCGATGGCTGCCTACAACCTTACATAAAAAGACACGATTATGAAAAATATCTGACTACAGAGTATGGGACCGAGAGTAACAAAAACAACAGTGTTTCTGAAGATTTGACCTATTAGGGAATAACAGATGAAATAATGGATGAACTCCACTAGAAATATAACCTGAGACCTAGAAACAGGGTTTCCACAACCACACCAGTTAAAAATATACTGTCGAGGGATGAAACTGATAAACAGTTAAAAAAAGAACTGAAAAACAAACGGAAAGGACCAAGACTGCTAACATACAGTCTACTAAAACAAAGACAGTGGAAACGCCACCCTTAAGCATGAAGAAACTAGACACCCCTGTTACCGAAATAAAGGCCCCTCTGCCAAGGAAATATGAAAAGAAAGGGTTGGAGGTTCAAAACATGGAAATCGAAAAAACCATTGGAAGTTTTAACCTAGAAAATGAAATGAATAAGATCAAAATTCCTATTCCCCTTGTCAAACTGGCCAAAAACCCAATATACCGAAAACAAGTTGCTAAAATGATTAGTTTTTCGGAAAATGAAAGTCAAGCTGATGTTATAAAATTAGAGGATGAAAAGTCTAACCTAATTTTTGGCCCACACTTCGAAGGTTCCAGAGACACTATTGCCCCTTTCTACATCACTTTGACTGTTTTCGACCATCTGCTCCATAACTGCATGCTAGATTCTAGGGCCTCTCACAATGTGATGCCTAAAGCAATCATGGATAGACTCGACCTTGAAATCACCAAGCCTTATGGAGATTTATATTATTTCGATTTGAGGAAAGTCAAGTGTATAGGTATGATAAAAGACTTAGTAGTAAACCTCGCACATGTACCTTCAAAAAGTGTTTTAATTGATGTAGTTGTCGCAGATATACCCCAAAATATGGCATGCTCTTGTCCCGATATTGGGGTGCCAAAATTGGAGGTTCCCTTCAACTTCATATGACATACGCAAAAATTCCAGTTTTCGGGGGGCAGTTTACACGGCTGTACAGGAAAACTAGGTTACCATTTACGGTTAGTGATCATCTCAACCCAAATAATTACCCTGTATATATTGTTGATCAGGATTTAGATAATTGTATATTATCTATAGATGATGATGTGGATGCGTGTATATAAGAAAGTTGTACAGGAAATAAAAAAGAAAAAGAACAAATAGAACAGGACGTGTATAACACTGGTGTTCGGAAAATGTTTTTTGATGGCGCCTCATCTTATCTTGGAGTTGGGGCTGGAGTAATTTTTGTGGCACGTGATAACCAATTCGTTATCCCTTTCTCTTATAGGATTCAATGGAATATAGACCACACTAATAACACATGTGTGTACGAAGCTCTAGTGTTAGGGTTAGAGGCCGCTAGGAGGATGAAAATTAAAAACTTGGAAGTTTTTGGTGATGCAGAGTTAATCATGAAACAAGTCAATTGCCAATACGAGGCCAAGCATACTAGATTAAGGTCATATCGAAATTGTGTTTGGGATCTAATCAAATTTTTTTTCTCTTCTGTTAATATTCACTTCATTCTGAGAGCTGAAAATCAACAGGTGGATGCCTTAGCCAAAGCTGCTTCGACTTTCGCACCTCCCACTTCTTTCAAACTCAAGTATCATATACAAATGATACATAGACCTTCCATACCCAATAACATACAACATTGGCAAGTCTTTGAGGACAATGAACAACTCCGAAAATTTCTAGAAATGATAGACGAGTTTTCTGAAACCCATGTTGACCAAGAGAACCAAAATGATCCGATTTGGATCATGCAGGAAGGGGAAGACCCCCAAGAGTTCTAGGATAAAATCGCAAATCACCGAATGTTGGTTTTAAAAAATAATCAGATACCCAAGGGCCTAATTCCCTTAGAAAGACTTTTCAGTCATGATGACATCCCTTTCAAGACTACCTTACAACCTCAGTCGGAAAAAGTCGAAGATTGAAATATAGGTACCAAAGGGAGTCCTAGGTTAGTTAAGGTATCCAGGTACCTGTCCCCCGAAATCAAGAATAAATATGTTGAATTGCTTAAAAATTACAAAGATGTTTTTTCCTGGTCCTATGACGAGCTGAGAACTTATGACATGACTATAATGGAACATAAAATCCCATTAAAACCAGGTGTCAAACCTTTTAGGCAAAAACTTAGATAGATTAACCCTATCCTATTACCGGTGATAGAAAAAGAGGTCAAGAAACTCCTGGATGCTAAAATTATAGTCCCACTGAGATATTCTGATTGGGTTGCTAATTTAGTCCCAGTAAGAAAGAAAAATGGTGAGATCAGACTGTGTGTCGACTTCAGAAACCTGAATTGGTCATCACTCAAAGAAAATTACCCATTGCCTAAGATGGATCACATTTTAGAAAAAGTATTTGGAGCTAACCGAATGTCTATGATTGATGGTTTTTCAGGTTACAATCAGATCGCAGTGCATCAGGACGATAAATAAAAAAATGCTTTCACTACCCCTTGGGGTACTTTTATGTACGATAAAATGCCCTTTGGTTTGATGAATGTAGGGGCCACTTTTCAGCGAGCCATGGATATCTCTTTCATGGGTGAAAGAGATAAAAAAAAATTTATCTATCTTGATGACCTGACTATGTTCTCCAAATCCGATGCAGAACATCTAACGCACCTTAAGAAAACCTTTGAGAAATGATGAAAATTTGGTTTGTCACTCAACCCCAAGAAATCTCATTTCGCAATGCAAGAAGGTAATATCTTGGGCCATATCATGTCTAAAGAGGGAATCAAAATTGATCCCAAAAGGGTAGAGGCAATAGATACAATAAATCTTCCTAGAAATGTAAAAGAAATTCAGTCTTTTTTAGGAAAAGTAAATTTCTTGAGGAGATTCATCCCTAACTTTGTCGAAATTGTGAAATTGATAACATATATGCTAAAAAAGGGCAGTGAAGTGAAATGGAAAAGTGAAGCCAAAGCCTCCTTTAAACACATCAAGAAAGTAATAAGTGAAGCACCAGTCTTGGCTAGTCCAGATTACATGAAAGAGTTTTTGATTTTTTCTTTTTCTTTAGAACATACTATTGCAGCTGTGTTGTTACAAAAAGACGAAGAAATTTTTGAGCGGCCTATTGCATTTTTTAGCAAAAGTCTCAAGGATGCCGAGTTGAAATATGATATATTGGAGAAACAGGCCTATGCAATGGTGAAATCTCTCAAGGCTTTCAGAACTTACGTGTTGCACTCAAAAGTTATTGCTTATGTGCCCTCTAGCTCTGTTAAAGATATCCTGGTGCAACCGGACATCGACGGAAGAAGAGGCAGGTGGTTAGCTAAGATCCAGGAGTTTGACCTAGAATTCAAACCAACTAAAATTATCAAAGGTCAGGGTTTGTCTAAATTGCTTTCCGAATCGAACTTAAAAGCACTAGGGATAAATCAACTGCAACAGACCGAGGGATTTCTGGAAATACACAAGATGGATGTCTCTGCACCTACAACAGAAATTCAAGACAAGTTTTCTACTTCGGCCTCGTATCGTGACATCGTCCATTACCTAATTATGCTCCAATGTCCTACTGAGTTAACCCAGTCTAAGGCTAGGATGTTAAAGTTACATGTTGTAAAATACTGTATCATAGATGCTAAATTGTATTGGAAAGACACCCTGGGTTTCCTACTGAGGTGTTTAGTTGAAACCGAAATAGAAGGGGTTATAGATGAATTCCATGGCGGGGTATGTGGAGGACATAATGCTTGGCNNNNTCCCATGCTAGTTGTTCACAGGCAAACAGAGGGTCCCATATTTGCCCCTAATTCTAGTTAAAACCGAAGCCCCATTTCAACAATGGGGACTTGATTTCATTGGAGAAATTCATCCACACTCCAGTGTGCAACACAAATGGATCCTAACTGTTACTAATTATTTCACTAAGTGGGTAGAAGCTATCCCCACAAGGAATGCAACTGATTCAGTAGTAGTTTGTTTTTTGGAAGATAATATCTTATCCAGATTTGGTTGTCCTCGACAGATAGTCACTAACAACGTGAAATCATTTAATTCAATGGCCATGGTAAATTTTTTCCAAAAATATAACATCATACTGGGACACTCCACAACTTACTATCCACAAGGTAATGGTCTAGCTGAATCATCCAACAAAAGCCTGATTACCGTGATAAAAAAGGTTTTGAATGAAAACAAAAAGTGTGGCATACCCATTTAAAATATGATTTATGGGCCAACCGAATAAGTACTAAAATATCAATTGGGATTTCCCCTTTCCAGATGGTATATGGAACTGATGTCGTTTTACCAATAAACCTTGCTCTTCCAGTAATGAAACTCTGGCAGGATTCGAATGAAGAACCCAATGACGTTACCAGGAGGATAAACCAACTGGTTGAAGTTTAGCAAAATAGGGTCGAAGTAAATGAAAGGTTGCAAAGGTATCAGGACAAAATGAAAGCCTTATTCGATCATAAAGCGAAAGATAGAGAATTCCTCCCTGGCAACTTGGTCTTAAAATGGGAAGCTAGAAAAGAAGACGCTGGAAAACATGGCAAATTCGATCCAATCTGGTCCGGTCCATACAAAATTTTGGCCTTGGAAGTAAAAAATGCTTGGTTATTAGAAAACCTGGATGGAGACATTCTTAATGCCCTTTTAAATGGGAGGAATCTTAAACACTTCATGCAATAATGTGTTTCTAAATTATCATTGTACATACTAGTTTGTTTTCATGCTTTTTGTATAGATTCCATAAAAAAAATAAAGTATATGTATATAAAATAAAACAAATAAAATTTTCTTTCGTGTCATTTACTAAGGATTATAATGTTATGTTATTCGCGGGAAAAGTTTCTCACGAGACAACGGACTTGAGGTACTGAAAGGTGACATGGCAGGTATTCCTATCAAGTCTCTCACAATGAAAAAGGTAATGAACGAGTAATCTTAGGGTTGGCAATATAAGAGTTGATAAAGGTATGAAATCCCATTTTAAAATTCGAGATAAAAGCTCTAAGAAGTACAAATGAATAAATCATCGATTTATTTTTGTTAAAAAAAAACAAAAAAGCAACTCAATCAAAGAAGTTCTTAAAGTATTATAAAGGGGAGACTTAAGAGAAGGTTGTAAAGGCTAATTAAGAAAATCTCTAAGAACAATCATATGTATAGCAGTTTTTCTAAACCTCTTTACCCTCCTCCTTGACCACAGTGAAGCCTTTTCCCACTTGATCATGGACGTATGATCATGAAGTTTCCTGAGAACAGAGGAGTCTCGCCTTGGTCATGAAAATTCTCGAACAAAATTTCAAGAAAGAGAGTAGGTTTTGTTTTTAGTTCTTTGACTTTGGCTGGATCATAAATGTAACGTTCCCGACCATCAACCCCATGGTCGGGCCAACATTACTATGGAGAATAACAATCTCATACTTAATTCTATATATAAGACATGCATTTAAGCAAATGAAACACATTTAAACTCAGAGTAACCATAAAAATTACTGCTATTATAAATAATCAATGGCTTTAACATTAATTCGTATGCACAACAGAATGCATGATAAATATAAATACACAGACATGAAGAAAGGTAATTAAAACATAATCTGGTACTTATCTTTGAAACGATGGTAATTCCACCAACTAGGTGCAGGCCTTCCATGAACCTCCCAGCCTTAGACCACACTGCTCATCAAGCTCAGTAGTGGGTCACCCCCAAGATGGGACTAAGATCCACCCCCAAGGCAAGGAATCCTAGGCTAGGCTGAGGTTACAGGGAGAACACATAGTCACAAGGAAGGAATTTTCTCCCAGGAACCACTCATACTCACTGCCATAAACTCTCCTTCCCCACATGCCTATTTCACCCCAGGAGTATACACCTTCTTTGTCACCTAGACAGTCCTTTGGCTACTAACCTCCCTTGCCTTGGGTTTGAGAAATAGACCGGACTGGAAGTCTTCGAGCTCTGTGGCAGCTACAGGGTTCCTTTTAGGAGTTCTCTCCTTCCTCTGTGCACTCTCTCACCTAGAGAGAGTCGCTCATAGGCCAAGCAACCTGTTCTTCCAACTTCAATCACCTCTCTCACCTGGAGAGAGTGTTGTACAAACTGGCCAACAAGCCACATGCAGTCTAGCACTGCGTGACCACAACAACCAATGGGGAAAACAAACACGGGCTTTCCAAAGAGGCTCAACAATGACAGGATGGTCTCACGGTCATGGATTTTGGACAGAGACTCCACACACAGGCTCGATCTTCTCAGACAGAGGATGCATCAGCTTTTCCAGAAATCAACACAGGTTATCCCCAAAATCAACACACAGACTTCGTCGCCCCCCAGTTTCAAAATGGCACCAGGTCTCTTGTAGGGGTCGGACGGGTTCACGCCCAGGTAGTCGAGGGTCGAATGGTAGAGGAACCCCCAACATAGCTGATCTCAGACGCTTTATTTGCATGCACCTGGGTTGACACTTGTCACCCATGCAACTACATGCATTCCTTCCATTTGGAAGTTACTTGTCCTTCCAAAACAACTTAGGATAAAGCATATTATTCACATTCTTTTTGGAATAATATTAAAATATTATTCCCAAGGCTTAAGCCCCTAGGCTCAACACTTAGCCCCTCTTCCC